>CAEFZY010010570.1:0-17074 GCA_903066815.1 Brachyrhaphis roseni
TAGATTTGGTTCCCGTCCAGGAAGCTGCATTCAGGGTTTGACTTCCTGTTTCATCTGATCTGTTTTCTGTTGATCTTCCATCATTTGATCCTTTTATCAACAGAGGTGGAAACCAGCAAACAGTCATCATGTTTCCAAATGTTCCAGAAGGGCTTCAGCATTAAACTCTGTCATAGTTAATGATTATTTCATTCTTTGTAATAATATATAACTAATGCAATCTGAGCTTCAATCATTGAGCCCAATCAGACCTGAAACACATGTTGGGTGTATTTCATTTCTCTTTGGGATCAATAAAGTATATTTTAATAATTGTTTTTTAAATTTAATGTGTTTTGTGCATATTCAAAGATTTTCTCAGAAATAAATTCCCTTTAATAATATTTTGGTTCAGGTCAATAATCTGCTGACTTCTTATCCGACGTTTTAGATGCGAATAATTGAAAGTAGATGAATAAAAGTATTTACTAACAACAAAAACAGGAATCTGAAGAGGAATTGAACCAACAACCCTGGATCAGACATAACTGGAGCATCTCCAGTTTAACCATTTTAATGACTTTAAGCTGTTTGATTCAAACTCATTGACTCTCTGACCTGATCATGACCTTTAATTCCAGCAAACTGCTGAATCATCAGAACCTGTTTACTTTGGATAGGCCGATCTCCAGGGTGTGTCCGACTCAAACGGGTCGTCTGGTGTTTGAATATCAGATTTCATCCAGAACTGCTTCTGTTCCTCCTTCACTTTGTCAACAAACTTCTGGGACCCGATCCGTCCCGCCACAAATGTTAACATTAATATTTAGAAATGAGAATTAAATAAAATCATTAATGCCTTTGCAAAAGCTCTACACTATAAAAACTGACGTCCTTCTTCAAATTCAATTTAAATAAATACTTTATTGAGTCAAAAGGAAAAATTCATTATTTTATTTCTTAAACTGAGCTTCTTATAAAGACTTAAAAATTATTACAGTGTGGTTATGGTTAACAAAATCATCATTTTAAAACTGCCTGTTGTGTTAATTCAAATTATTTTGTACAATATTACAGTCAGTTTCATTATATGGATCATTAAATGCGACAAAAATACAAACAGAATCGGCCTGTGAGAGAAAAATACTTTTCCACATGTTGTAAACAAAAATGGAAAATTTAAATTTTAAAACCTTGGAGACTGAAATATTGAGGGCAGATATGATTTTTACTTTTAGATTAAAAACAGCCTGAAGTCATCAAGTTTATTGCATCAATGTGCCTGAAACTAGTTTACATGTGGTGCAGATTAACTACAGTCCAGCAGGGGGCGCTGTCCCCGGTTAGATTGGAATATGAATTAAGTTTTGTTCATAAACAGTCAGTAAAAATGACAGAAATATTGTGTTTAAGGTTATTGTTATGATGTTTATAGATGTTCTATTTACTGTGCAGAACATATCAGTGTTGGCAGAGAAAGAATTAGAAAAAAACAAAGAAAGTAAAAGAGAAAAACTGAAAAAAAAGAGTAATTATTGTTGTTGCAATATTATGGGAGATATGCTGCCAGCGCCACAGAGACTACAGTTTCTTCCCCAGACTCTCTCTGCAGTCAGATAATTCTACCTTGTCATCCTCTTTTTGTAAAAACATTTTTTTAGAAGTAGTTTTTTTTCCCCACAATATTTTCATGTGTGTTTATATTTAAAATGTTTGAACACTGAGAATTTACTGGCCAAAAGTTTAATCTCAAACATTTCGAATCCAACAGAAGTTTTTGAACTTTTCAGCTCATGAATTAGTATAAATCATTCTTGTTTATTATGAAACATATTTCTCCTTCCACAAAGCTCAGAACAACGTCTCCAGCCAGAGAGTGATCGCCTGTGATGGCAGCGATAACATCCAACACCTCTGGGTTAAAAATGCTTTCCTTTAAAGAAAAAGAAAAATAGTGTTTTACTGACGGACTTCATGTTGACTGAACACGCCACCTATTGGTTGAAGGTGTTATGTTCTGCAGTGACTTCGGTGTCACTCAGTTTCATTTTGGGACATATTAATGACATAATTGTGGATAAATGCATTAATAAAACGTATAAAACTGTTAAAATATGCAGGTAAAAACTAATTTGATTTGATTGACAAAATAACATTTAAGCGCACAATATAAAAAGATGTGATCTAGTTAGTTTGAGTTTTAAATCTGTTTCATTATATCAAATTCGCATTTTAATTACACTAAATATTGACTGGAATCATTTAAATTGAAGAAATAGTTAGATCTGTTAACTTTTTCAAAATGCAAATCCTAAAAATAATAAATACTCTTCTTCACTACCTACAATTCAAATAATTTAGCCAAAATGTGTTTGGCTACAATTTAGCTAAATAATTAGCTAAACTGTAAGAAATTAATTAATTAACCAAGAAACATGAAGGCCTTCTCTTTAGCTGATATCGGAGTTATGTCAAAAACGGGACAAAACATTCACCAGCTAAAACTGTTAAATGTTTTTCAAGAAAGAGGCTTTTTAATGCGACACAGTATGATGTCGCAATAAAAAGCAACACCATACTGTCGCTTTTTGTATTTTTGTTATAAAAAATACAAAAAAAACCAAGAACAACCAGTGATGTCATTAACTCGTTGCTGACGTTGGACCACTTCTTTCAGTAACAAACCCGTTGTCGTATGTGTCGTCCCAGTCCATTTTGCTGTCCATTCGGTTGAGCCTTAGCCTTCTGCTCAGCTGTGCCGCCTGGATTTTGGACTTCTGGATTATTTTGTGCTGAACTTCATTATTAAACCACCATTTATTCATCTCATCCTGGGTCCACTGCATCCGGCCTCACCGCAACTTTATGATATAGTCAGACTCGATAAGTTAAAGTGATTACTTATCAAAATCACTTTGCGTTATTAAACTTTAGCTTTAATAAAATAAAGCTACATAATTTTTAAAGTTTAATCAGTAATTCTTTTATAACAAATTTATGTCAGATCATGATTTCTTGGTTAGTGTCAAGTTGTCATAAAGACATTTTGAATATCAACTTTGTTTTAAAAGTGTCATGATTTACTGAATGACACTTTATGAAAGTTTTATGAAACACTCAGTCTGATGTGAATCTATAACAAATCCACAGAGAAACTTTTGCTTTTTAGATGTGATGGGAAGAAAGTGTGTGAAGTAAACGGCAGCGTGTTTCATACTTCTGATCAGTGTTATGGCCTTGTAAAAAAAAAAAAAAAAGTAAAAACATTTTAAAATATATATTTTTAAATGTCCCATTTGCATTTTTTGTTTCTCTACTAAAAACTGGTAAAGTCTTCAGTCTGGTGCTTTGGTCTCAACTAGCTCCCTTAAGGGTAATTTTATTTAGAGACTTTCGTATAAATTATAGTTTTATTTTGGATATTTAAAATTTCTTCCAGTGTTAAATATTCATTAAAAGTTAAAGTTTATTTATCTTTGAGAATGTGTTCTTGCATTATTATGCTATTGCCTTTATAAGAGTTGAAAATAGTATTAAAACAATTTTAGCATTTATTACTTCAACTTCTGAGAATTTATTGTCCAGCAAAACTTATTGTGAAAGTCGTCACCATAAATGTTATCAGAAGTTATTGCAATAAATGATGATATTGTTCTTAATACCATTTTTTATTTTTTTTTTCTCCGAAGAGTTTTTAGCGGCGCTAGTGGCTCGCATTTTTTGACAGTAGACTGACAGGAAGGAGGGCGAGGAGAGGGGGGTGGACATGCGGCAAAGGTCGCCGGGACCGGGAGTCGAACCCGCGACGTCCGTGTCGAGGACTAAGGCCTCCAAATACCTTAATACCATTTTAAAAGTAATAATGGCATAATAATGCAAGAACACATTCTCAGAATTTTACATTCTAATGAACATTTAACACTAGAACTGAAAGACATTTAAAATATCCAATACAAAAGCTACAAATAAAAGTAATTATGAAGTCTTTAAACAAAACTGTCCTCTTAAAAAAAAGGTGCAGCAAGATGGGTGCAGGTTTCAGATCTTTACCGACTCAGAACGAATAGTTTTCAAAACCTCACCTAGTAAATATCACTTAACAGCAAAATGTAGAACTGGATCAGGAAGTGTCACCCAGGAACATTTCCAGGGTTTCCTCCAGAAACCTGGCAGAGCTGAGACCTGCTGGGGTCGTCCAGCAGCCGCCCGCTGCGGGTTTGGGTTAAAAAATGTGAAGTTACAAAAACACAGAGGAGCACGTTCTGGTCAGTCATAGCAAATGGCTGCTCAGAAAGCCAACAGGCAGCTGGAGGGATGCTACAGTTAGGTCAAAACCCCTCAGTCAGTTCAATGCCTCAACTATAAACCTTCTGCTTAATTCGCCTTTACTGTCACTGGTGTAGAAAAAACCCATTTAAAATAACAACCCATAGCTTGGTGGGGAGCAAATAAAGCCTGGTGGCCCGCCAGGCTGATAAAACACTGGGAAAGCTTGACTTCTCTCTATTGTTCTAGTTCTAACCAGGAACTCTGTCTATCGATCTAAGCATGATCTAGATCTATAGTTCCAGATCAAGGCAAGAACTCTGTCTACATCTCTAGAGACAAGCGGGGATTCTGTCGATATCTCTAGTCGGTCTCTGGGCTGCTCTCGGTCCGATCCCTCCCCTTGGAGCCGTTTGCCCAGTTGGACCGACCCAACCACAGGATTGAAGCCTCTAACAGCTCCTAGGATCTCAAGGACACTCAAACCTCTCCACCACGATAAGGTGGCAGCCCACGAAGGGGAAAAAAAAAAAACAATTTAACTGGTCTGGAGAGAGGCCTAAAGGTGGCACTCTAGTGAAGACCAGACACGTTTAACTGGTGTAAAATGGCTGCCTTCAGCCAGCTTGGTTCTGGTTCTGTTGGTTTATTCAAGTTCCTTTCCTTACAGACATTGACTGACATTGTTTAAGCTGAATTACAAAGTTTTATTACATGTAGGGTCAAACTGAACAGTGAGTAGGAGAACCTAACTCATCAACATGAATAGTACTATTGGTACAAAATGTTATTTTTTTCCTCCATAGAAGCTACACCTGGTACGGCGTTCTGATTGGCTGTGGTTTCTTCCCAGAGGAGGGCATTGGCTGACATGATGCTGCCATCACCCAACCGGTCTCCTTCTCCCATTGTTAACTCTTCACTTCCATGAACATGGAAAGTTCTCCTGATCAGTTCACCTGCTGTGTTTCTGCTCTGTTTTCTCTCGGCTCCAGTCAGTCATAGCAAATGGCTGCTGGTACTAAGCCGGGTTCTGGTTCTGCTGGAGGTTTCTTCCTGTTAGAGGGGGAGTTCTTTCTCTCCACTGTCACTAAATGCAAGCTCAGTGTGAGGATTTGCTGTAAAGTCAACGACTCAATTCGGGCAACTTCCTGTTGCCCTCTGGTGGTCAGGAGGAGTGAATGCTGTAAGTAATGACTCCATGCAATCTGTTGGGTTTCCTTTGGTACAAACTTTATAAACTACTTCAATAAAAAAAATTGAACCCAATGCATTGATAACTAGAGTCAATTGGAATTTATGACTGAATTGATATTACTTTCTGTAAAATGCCTTGACAACATTGTTGTGAATTAACATTTTTTGAACGTTTTTTTGCGCTGGTTGTTGGGGTTTTGAATGGGTTTTTTTGCGCTGGTTGTTGGGGTTTTGAATGGTTTTTTTTGCGTTGGTTGTTGGAGTTTTGAATGGTTTTTTTGCGTTGGTTGTTTTGAATGGTTTTTTTGCGTTGGTTGTTGGGGTTTTGAATGTTTTTTTTGCGTTGGTTGTTGGGGTTTTGAATGGTTTTTTGCGTTGGTTGTTGGGGTTTTTTAAGTTGCTTTTTAATATTGGTTATTGGTTTAAGTGGCTTTTTTTTTTACATTTTATATCGTGCCAATTCACAACAAATGTCATCTCAATGCACTTTGTGACTGAATTAAAACTATTTCAATTGTTATTTAACAGTACTATAAGCCCAGTTAATTACTAAAGTAGTTTATAAAGTTTGTACCAAAGGAAACCCAACAGATTGCATGGAGTCATTACTTACAGCATTCACTCCTCCTGATCACCAGGGGGCGACAGGAAGTCGCCCGAGTTGAGTGGTTGACTTTACAGCAAATCCTCACACTGAGCATGCATTTGGTGACAGGGGAGAGGAAGAACTCCCCCTCTAACAGGAAGAAACCTCCAGCAGAACCAGAACCGGGCTCAGTACCAGCAGCCATTTGCTATGACTGACTGGAGCTGAGAGAAAACAGAGCAGAAACACAGCAGTTGAACTGATCAGGAGAACTTTCCATGTTCATGGAAGTGAAGAGTTAACAATGGGAGAAGGAGGCCGGTTGGGTGATGGCAGCATCATGTCAGCCAATGCCCTCCTCTGGGAAGAAACCACAGCCAATCAGAACACCGGACCAGGTGTAGCTTCTATGGAGAGAAAAACAGAAAACCTACAGTAACCCAAACATACAGCAGCAGATAGAGACAGATCAGAACAACATTAAGACATTTTAAATACCCAAATTAGAAAAACAAAAATCTATTATGAAGTCTCTAAACAAAATTGTCCCCCCGCCCCAAAAAAAAGGAAAGAAAAAAAAAAGTCCATCCATCGGTGATGAAGGCCTTTTCCATATGTCAATGAGGGAGCAATGAAGGATGAGAAGATGATCCAAAAGGATTCCTGGAAGAGAAGACGACAGTTCCAGGTCAAAACCCTTTAACTCAGAATGAAATCGTCACTTTTCAAAAAGTCACTTATAAATTTCACTTAAAATACCTGCAGCACTTCTTGAGGAAGGTTGATGGGCCTGATGATAGGACGTTGAAGGCCTTTTCCGCCTGTCCATGGAGGGTCGATGAAGGGTGAAATCAGAGACAAAACAAGATGATCCAGAAGGAATCCTTAAGGACAATGAGACAGGAAGACAACAGGAGGGTGCAGGATTAAAATCGCCACTTTTAAAAAACTCACTTAACAGCAGAGTACCTGCAGCCTTTAAGGAAAACTGCTGAGAACGTTTCTTGTCAAAATGGAGCATCTGCCTTACCTGCTCACCTGGGAATACTTCCTGGGTTTCCTTCAGAAAACTTCCTGAGCCCGGTGGTAAGGTCACGGAGGTCACTAAGGTCATCCATCAGCGGGGTGGCGAAGGACTTTTCCGTACGTCAATGGAGGGTCGATGAAGGGTGAAATCGGAGATGATAAGATGATCCAGGAGAATTCCTGAAGGACAACAGGACATGTGCAGGTTCAAGGTCAACCCCTTAACAACTCAATGAAATCACATTTCAAAAGGTCACACTGGCAAATAGCACTTAACAGCAAAATACCTGCAGCATTTGAGGAAGACTGTTGAGGGTGATGGTAAGGTCGCTAAGGTCATCCATCAGTGGGGAGGCAAAGGTCTTTTCCGTCCATCAATGGAGGGTCGATGAAATGCGAAATCGGAGATAAGATGATCCAAGAGGATTCCTGAAGGACAACAGGATTAAGGACAGCACGACAGGCACGGGTTTCAGGTCAAACCCTGAAACCTGTCTGAAGGACTTTTCCCTATGGGTTAGTTACACATTTGATCACAAACCAGAGAACACAAGATCTGTTCTGGTCATTATACCCAAGACCAGAACACCAAATTTTCATTTAGCCTACCGTGTTTTCCTGCATTGAGCGAATCAGAGTTCTGATTGTTGTACCCAAGACCAAAAAACCTACCTTTGTTACCAAATTCCATGAACTCATCCGATGACTTTGTTGTACACGTTTGCTACCAATGTCCATGAACTCATCCGATGACTTTGTTGTACACGTTTGCTACCAATGTCCATGAACTCATCCGATGACTTTGTTGTACACGTTTGCTACCAATGTCCATGAACTCATCCGATGACTTTGTTGTACACGTTTGCTACCAATGTCCATGAACTCATCCGATGACTTCGTTGTACACGTTTGCTACCAATGTCCATGAACTCGTCCGACAACTTCAATCCTTAAGGAGTGGCTACAGGAAGGAGCAAACCACATTTTCTGGCTTGGGTTCACAGTCCAATGCCCTAGCAACCACCTTGACATCCATATTTCCCACCAGTCTAACACCATCTGGTGCCTTCAGTCTCCATCTCAACAAAAACTGCTGATCAGCATCCATCTTCTCAGTCCATATACCACGTGGTATTGACAAGGCCTTAAATTCACAACCATGAGCTCAAAATTATCCTCCATTACAGACATAATGAGGAGGCGTGTGGTGACAGTGGAAATGAGGAGCTTCCCTTTAAGAGGAAGACATTAAAAAATAAACCCATCATCAAATGGTTAAAAGTTATGTAAGCTTAAGCCGTTCGTCATATTCCACTGGCGACAGTGGAAATGAAAAACTTCCCTTTAACAGAAAGAATTTCCAAAGAGATCACACTTAACAGATTTAAATTAGTTAAAAGTTATACAAGCTTGTGAAATGTCACATGCTTGTAGTGACTGTGGAAAAGAAAAACTTCCCTTTAACAGGAAGACTCTCCAAAAAAAAAAAAAATTAAAACAAAAAACCCAAACCTGTTATTAAGCGCTGGCTGAACATTACACAAGCTTAAGCAATGTCTCATATTGGATATCCATGTGGTGGCAGTGGGGAGGAAAGACTTCTCTTTAACGGGGAAGACTTTCAAAAAAAGTTCACATTGTACCAATTATTTAAATTGGTGAAAAGTTAACCAATGCCTCATACTGAACATGAATGTAGTGACCATGGAAAGGAAAAACTTCCCTTTAACAGGAAGACTTTCCAAAAAAATAAATAGACCAATTATCAAACGGTTAAAAGTTATAAAAGCTTAAGCAATGCCTCATGTAAATTGGTTTAAAGTTATACAAGAAAGCTTAAGCAATGCCTCATCTTGAGGATACATGTGGTGACAGTGGAGAGGAAAAACTTCCCTTTAACAGGAAGACTATCACCCCCCAAAAAAAAAAGTTATACCAATTATTTAAATTGGTTAAAGATTAAGTAAACTAAAGCAATGCCTCATATTGAGGATGCATGTAGTGACAGAGGGAGGAAAAACTTCTCTTTAACAGGAAGAACCCTCCAGTAGAACCAGAAGGTGGTTCTGTATGAAAGGCCATCTGTCACTACCCCCAGGGGATTTGAAAGGACAGAGAAGAGAGACAGAACAAAAGAAAGAACTGCTCCAGGAGCATTTCTAAAAGAGAAATCAAAGATTTAGTTGCAGTAGAAACTCCTTTAGTGGCTTATCTAGCAGGAAAAAATAAGTTAGATGCAACACAAAGTCAGCCAGAAGCTTTATCTATGAAAAAACAACAACAACAAAAAAAAACTGGGTTAAAACAGATGCAAACACTTAACAGGTTCCAGTGAATCATCTCTGCAAGGAAAACATGGGAGTTAATTTCAGCTGATAACCTGCAAAAACAAGATGGTGGATTAGTGCATACATTACCTCTGTGACCTCTGACCTGCAGCTCCAGATCTGTTGACTATCGTGGTCCAGAAGAAATGAAATCGCAGGAGTCCACGAATCGTCCAGAAGAAATGAAATCTCACGAAGCCACAGGTTTTGACGCAAAAATAAAATCTGTTTTCACGGTTGAATTAAAATTATTGTTGAACGTAAATGAAATTTGTTTGACTTTTTGAATTATTAAAGTATGGACCCTATCTTTGAAATATTTCATTAAATTTCAAATGTTAAGTAGATACAAAAAATAAAAAAGGTATGTAAAAATTATCACTAATATTTAGGCATGTTATCAATGTTTATTATAGTGATATTTACTGAATAACTTCCTGCAGCCTCTAAACTGCATTTGCCAAATATTTGGCAGCCATCTTTCTTTTCAACTAACTTTCAGCTATGAACTTGAAATTCCAAAATGCTAGATAGCATAAACCTCGAGAGGTCATATGACCACAGCAGCTGTTTCAAACAGCACACATAACCCTAAAGACAGAAGGATTAACAGCAGAATCCTTCTCAGCTCATTGACTCTCAGCAGAGAATCAAACCAAGAGGCCTAGCGTTGGCCTTCAGCAACAGCCGTAGCATCCGCAGCATAGCACAGCAAAACCCGCAACAGCTCCTACCCTGAGATGTCTTCTGGACCCGCCATTGGAACAGTTCTTTACAGACTTAACAAACCTTTGATGGGTTGGGCGGATCCGCCAGGCACCTTGTAGGGAATCCTCAGCTTGATGGAAGCGATCCTCAACTTGATTGAAGGGAATCCTCAGCTTGATTGAAGTAAATCCATAATCGATCAACTGCCAACCATCCTCAACTTGATTGAAGTAAATCCATAATCGATCAACTGCCAACCATCCTCAGCTTGATTGAAGATCATCTTAGTATATCCATAGTCGATCTGCTGCTAGTTCCAGACGCCATATTTTCCCTCCTCAGTTCAGCCAAACAATCCGCCGCTAAGACGCCATGTTCCTGTCGTTCCTCGTCTGCTGCTCTGTTTAACCACAAAAAAAATGGTTTCAATAACTTCAGAGACAAAAAGAAACAAAACAAACAACTTCGAATAAGGTTTCTGAAAAATAACTTACCAATTAACAAACGCAGCCATTTCAAACATGGCCCTCTCGCGGCCTACCCACTGTAGCAGATCCCTCAGCAGGTCGGCCCCATCAACACGGAGACCATTTCAAATAGATCCGAATAAGTTCTGAGTCATTTATGTTGGGCGTCCACGCGGATTCTGCGTCTTTTGAGATCAGAAAAGACCATTTTGTAATCTAGGCTGGATGAATATCAGAACGTTGGTTTCATGTCTTCGAGCGGCCAGCTGCAAGCCGCGCCTTCATTTAAACACTGGCGTCGAAAATGCGCCAAATTTCTATCCAGCATGGCGCATGCGCCTCACACAAACATGGCGCCGTTGGCGGGTTGCCAGATTTGACAGTTTCCACCTGTAAAAACCTGCAAAAGAAAATGAAAAAAAAAAAAAACAGCCCAAATCTCAACCCTAATAAAACTCATGTTAATAGCACTATAAGTTTTATTCATCGTATATCCCTAAAATATTTTTATAATAATTTAAAGAAACAGTACAATTTTATTTTTGTATTTTATAATTTAGGACTGGAGAAAATATTATTTTTTTAAGTTTTGAAATGTACATTTTTCTAAGAACAAGCCAGTTTATTTCTAATACACTATTAGACTAATTTAGAAAAAATGTGGAAAAAATGTTTATATATAAAAATATGTTTGTAATATATGTTTCCCTAAAAGCTTAATACTGAACTGTTGCTCCAGTGGAGAGTGAAAAGTGCCAAATGTCAATAAATTACTTATGAAATAATTATATAAATAATTATTAAAACTTTTCACTCTCCATATATTCTGGGTCTTTTAATCCATCTTGAAATAATATAAGTTTATTCATAAATTGCTCATTAAATTTTTTACAATAAAGCTTTCTGAAATACGTTTTTCTTTATTTTTGATCAATTTATGCAATTATAAGTCAGAGCCTGACCAGCTGTGAACCTCACCTTATGTCACTGATCTGTAGACAGGAAAATGTGGGAACAGCTTTGACGTACTTCACTGAAACTGAATGTAGAAAACTGAGTTGTCTTTTCTCAGTAACAACATCCACACCGAAGAGTATTGCGGTTAGTTCAGACTAGTAATTTTTTAGTCTAGTGCATTCACTCACTTGACCAGTCAAAGGGAAAGCTAGATTCAAATCAAAAGTATTAGATGAAAGGTTTTTTCTCATTTATTGCCCCTCTTTTTATGTTTCTTTTTTTTATTGTTCCCCATCAAATTTTTGTTGCACCGAAGCTGGAAACTTTGATATATGATTGTCTTAGCTTGTTGTTTTAACTGGGATGTTGTCACCTACTGGGTTCACTCCAGACTTTTCAGTGCGTTTGTGGTGTTTTCCTCCGGGAATGAGAGGAGATGACCGCGTTGCTGCTGGTGTCAGTGATTCAGGGAAAAGTCGTGTCCATGTTCAGCACTGAGAAGCAGGAGGCCTGTGAGCATCTGGACCAGGTCCATCAGACACTTCGCAGCTCATCCGCACCACAGACTGTCTCCTCTGCATGAAACCATACTGGAACATTAAAACAGAGACGAGCTTAAACTAATATTTATAGAACAGGCTTGGCAACTTTGAGCTTCTATTATACTCACAATATCCCAGGAAGATCATCTATAAATACGTGGACACCACATATTCCTGTTTCCCTGCAGGTTTGTACGTTTTGCCGCAGAGATCTTGTAAAAGCTGGACAGAATGTGATTTATCTTAGTGTGATTTCCGTTTCTCCAACAGTCCAAACTGTGGCCTGTGAACACTTGCTGTTAAACCTTCAGTGTGGTCTGATCACAGATTCTTTTTTCCTCTCAGTTTTGTTTCATTTTCTGCATTCACTGACTGATTGACCTCATGTTTCTTCCTTCCAAATGAGGGGCAGATCATATCTGTGATTGGGGCTTTTTACGGGCGCTCTGACCCGACCACCTGCTTTTTCCAGCGTCCTCCCTCTCATGTCCAAAAGACCGACTGCTTGAGGCCCTCAGGCGAAGTCGCTGAGGGCCTCAATAGTTTCAGAAAGATGATCAGCTACTGATCATCTTTCTGCTCTCAGCTTCGAACCAATGCCTTTCAGCTTTCTGCAGCTAACGGCTGTTGCATTAATGCGGATCCACAGCTGCAATGGAAAAACGAGCTGCTCCGTCAAAGCAAGCAACTCTGTTTGGAGACCCTTGTGTTGGAACGTACAAGTACCTGGAGGTGGCGAGTAACAAAACTTTTATTGTGACAGAAACAAGGAAATTGCATTGCCCTTTTACTGCTCATCAAAAGCCGTTTGTCACAACATAAAATAACCAAATTTGTTTACTTGTATTTTCTTTTCTACACCATTATATCTGCATCTCATAATAAAAATTAAAGGCCATGAAGGTTTTTTCTTCATAATCTCAGTCCGTTTCAATTGTTATGTTTTCAATATGATTTCTACCAGTAAAGTTTTTCATTCAGTGTGTTTTTGTAACACTTTTTGGAGAATCTCAGACTTTATTTCTTTTTGTTCTTTTCCAGATCCTGTGATTAAACCAGATGCCTAAAATCAAGATAACACTAGATAAGACTTCCTTAAGCTTGTAACATTTAATCAAAAAAGAATTGCAGATATGTTTCAAGAGCTTCAGTCTAGCAGCATGTCGTTCATCTCATCAACCAGTTCAGTCTGAGCTGCACTGTGTTCATAAATTTGACCACAGTTTGGAAAGAACATGTACCGCTGATTTAAGAAGATAGGTTTTTTACTTTTCTTTTTGTTCTCCTTTAACTGCATAAATAAATCTACTCCAGCATCTTTCTCTTATAGTTTTATTAAAATGTTGCCTCTGACTATTCTTTAAGCGAAAAAAGCGGTTCTAATCAATAGAATTGATTTGGTCAAATAACATAAACATATTCAGTTCAGTTTATTTCTATAGCATACATATATTTAAGTTTTTTTAATCCAGTATTTTTGTTGTTGTTAACGTAAAGTTGCTTAATAAAGCTTTCAAACAAAAAACTGTCACGTGAAAGGAGCTGTGTTGCATTCACGTGTCTCTGGAAATATTCGCTTCCAAAACAAATCGATGCATTTCTTAAATTATTCCGAATGAGTAAAAGTCCGATTATGAAGCATTTGAAGCAAATTACTTCATATTTATTTTTATTTCAAACATATCTCTTGGTTTTCTTTTCGGTAAATGTTCTTTTCTTAGCGTTTAGCTCGGCCGACTCTGTTTTTACCACAGCTCCTGAAAGCAGCATGACACAACAGCAAAGATGGCGTGCTGCAGAAACTGTTTTTGTTGCCAGTGTTGCTGCAGGGAGGGAGAGACGCGGACACCGGAGGAGCTGGTGAGGACAGCGGGGTTCGGTGGGGCATTCCCGGGTTCTGGTCCGGTTCCTCTGAGTTCCTCCAGGAATCTCTCCTCTGCTCCACCCTCCTGCTGCTGCTGCTGCATCTCCTGGCAGCCTCAGATGTTCAGCTTCTCCCCAGAGAGAATCAGATTTTCTTCCCGTTTATTGGTTTAATTTCATTCTGTTTATCAGTAACTCCTGTTCCCAGCTGCTATAAACTCATTTTAATATTTTTGTGCATCTGATATTTTTGTGCATCTATCATCACCAGTAGCAAACAGACAGCTGACTGCAGGCCCTGCTGTTGTGATTTCAGCTTCTTTCATAGTTGATTAAATCTGCTTGTGCATCTTTTTTTTTTTTTTACAATATATTCTTTCATATTTTCTCAGACAATTCTTGGGGAAATCCGAGATGAGGAAGATGAGATTCTGCCGAGGAAAGACTACGAGGTGAGCGACCTTTGGGAAGATTTCAGGAGTTTTCAGAGGTTCTGATCAGCAGTTCTGCAGAAGTTTTTCTTTGGTATTTTGTTTCTTTGAGTCTAAATCGCTTTGACCCTGAATGACCTGGTTCTATGGCTGTCTGGTACATCATCAGCATTTTGTTCTGATTACCTCTGGACTACAGGTCGCAGAACATCCTGGTTCTGTGCATTTGGATCCAGTCAGAACCCAGTTATTCAGTAGAAGATCATGCCGTTCTGCCACATTGGTGTTGTTCCCGGATGTGGCTTGTGCGTCAGATTTACAGGCGCACCAGAAACGCATACTGGAACTTTTGTATGTTTTTTTTTTAAGAAAAAGCATTTAATTGTGTTAAAACATATGTAATTATTTATTAAAATGTCACCCATTAAAATCCTGGCCATAATTTTGATCCCTGTCAGCTGATCTGGGCCCGATAACCAGAACCTTCCACCTATACATGAAACTATTGATCAGAACCGCTTTAAAAAGGATAAAAATGTTGGTTCCGTTTGAAAGGAAAGTATGCTGAAATAAACTCTTTATCACAGAGTTTTATGAAGTGATTACCAGATGAACTGGTGAATATGTGGCTCTGTTTGTCTTTGTTAGAGTCTGGATTATGACCGCTGCATCAACGAGCCGTATGTGGAGGTTCTGGAGGGTCTGGACAACAAGGTGAGGAAATGTATAAAGCTTTAGTGTCATTTCAGAAAAAAACATAACTATAAAAACATTTTGGGGAAAAAACTCTGAAGATGGTTGATGTGTAAAGTCTGAATGCATCTTTAATTTTTCCTCAGAAAGCCAGAAAGTACGAGGCGGTGCGCTGGGTGATGGTGTTCGTGATCGGGGTCACGGTCGGACTGGTTGGACTGTTTGTGGACTTCTTTGTTCATCTCTTCACTAAAATCAAATTCTCCGTGGTCGCTGATTGTATCCTTTAGCGTTGCAACACACAGGAAGCTCCATCATGTAAAACAGGAAGTGCTCCTTAACTGCAGACTTCCAGCTATAGAGAAATGCACAGACAGAGGCTGTCTGTCTTTGTCTCTGCTGGAGCTGCTCACCTTCAACATGGTGTTCGTCTTCATCGCCAGCGTGCTCGTCCTCATCGAGGTATGTGTTCCACAGTAACCGCAGGTCAGTGGGAACAGACCAGCAGCAGAGGCGGTGACCATCACTGCTTCACCTGACCTGTTGGATGTGTTTTCATTTGAAGTGTGTGTGGTAGGAGACCGATCCTCTAACCTTTCCGTCGTAAACGTTTTGTTATCGATGCGTCTCGTCTTCCAGCCGGTGGCTGCAGGCTCCGGTATTCCAGAGATCAAAAGTTACCTGAATGGAGTGAAGATCCCAGGAATCGTGCGACTTCGAACGTTTCTCTGCAAAGCTGCTGGAGTCCTGTTCAGCGTGGCTGGAGGTACGGCTGCAGCGGATGATTATTTTAGTAATCAGTTGTTCTGACGATTAATCAAAGAAAAGTGACACATTCTGCAGGTTTCTCACTTTAACACTTAAGTCTTTTTTATGCAGTATTAGAAATGTATTCAAAAATGCAGATAAATTATTTTTTAAATAACAAAATAAAGATTTATTTGCCTAAAATGCAATGACAGTATTCCTTTAGTGAACGCTGAATTATTTGTTTTACAGGATTTATCTGAAGCTAAAAAAATCCTTGCAACGTCACTTTGTGAAAAGTTCAGCTCTTTCTGCTGGACTGATGCAGTGTAGAGATGATCTAGTGATTTATTTTTCTGTTTACTCATTATTCATTGGACGACAGTTGGGACTTGACAGGAAATTTATTTTCACAGAATTTGACCCATTTGAAGCTAAAACTGCCTCTGGAGCAGAACATAATTACTGACACAGAAGGTTTATTTTTTTCAAAGAAGGTTTAATTATTGCCAATTAACTGGCTGTAATTAAACCAGTTATGTCTTAATTATTGGTCTGAGTGTGTTGTTCTTTCAGTAAATGGCCCACAATTAACTGATTTACTAAATTACTTGATTATTTCAACATATTCATCACAATTAATTGTGTCATCCCTTGATAAAGTAAATACAAACTTTCTCACTATGTTTAATTTGATTGACTTTGTCCTTTTATTGCTCAGTTTCTTTTCTCATGTATTGGTTTTGGGTAGATGTAACATAATTATGCATTGTTCAGACGGTTTGCCGTATGGGAGGATCTAACTGTTGAAGGAGACGTTAACCTGGAAGACATGATGATTCACATCTCAGTGCTAAAGATGTTGCAGCATTTTGCACCAATTTCATGGCTGAGTTACATAAATAACAGATTATAAACAGTAAATATCTTTGCTGTTGAGCTCATATGTATATTTATTCAATAATGTAACAAAATTCATATACAGTTGATTAAATTGTGATCAAATAATTAATTTGATGTAGTTTAATCATATTAATATCTCAGAGAATCAGTAAATGTCACGGAACATTCTCCACTGAAGCTGGTTAAGTGTTGGTTTGGTTTCAGTCCAGTGTTGGTTTGGTTTCAGTCCAGTGTTGGTTTGGTTTCAGTCCAGTGTTGGTTCGGTTTCAGTCCAGTGTTGGTTCGGTTTCAGTCCAGTGTTGGTCCGGTTTCAGTCCAGTGTTGGTTTGGTTTCAGTCCAGTGTTGGTTCGGTGTTGGTCCAGTTTCAGTCCAGTGTTGGTT
>CAEFZY010010578.1:0-19538 GCA_903066815.1 Brachyrhaphis roseni
TAAAATTTGATTTATACTGTAATAGTTCATGACTTGAAAATTATACTGACCATCATTTGCATTGACCATTTAAGAAAATCTGAGAAAATATCACTAGCATAATAATTTGGAACATGGTGTAGAGCTCCTACCTGAGCGGTGTAGTGGGCCTCCTGCTGCCGTTGGGCCCCGGGTTCGCAGGCGCAGGCCTGCTGCCGGAGCTGCTCCAGACGGCTCTCCAGCTCCAGCTGCTCCTGCCGGGCTTGTCCGAGCCGCCGCGCCTGCTCACTGTGCACCGCCTCCAGCTCGCTGCGGAGCTCCCGCTGCTCCGCGCTCAGCTCCCGTAGCCTCGCCGCCTCACCCCCACGCAACGCCTCCAGCTCCTGGACGCACAGAATCCAAGACAAGAACGATCTGAGCAACGGCGATAATAATGATCCCATACACTGAGCCTGCAGGAGAAACACTTTGCAATACAGCTTCTTCTCAGGGAGGTTAGACTTCGTGCTTCCACCACTGCCCAAAACCTGACAGAATCCAAAACTGTGTTTGCAACCTATGACTTGTATTTGCACATAGCTTTCAATCATTTCTGCAGATAAAATAGGATTATTTTGTCCACTTTTACTCTGATGTGCCAAAATAATTTAAGTCTGACATCTCAGAGTAAATGCAGCTGCTTTGTGTAACCCTCAGAGGTTAATCAGAGAACATTAGTGACAATTACGCTCTCCTAGGAGAGTTATATCTTATGTTTTAAATAACGGTTAATCTGTCATACAGAAATTGAAGAACTAAACTAACAAATAAGCTGAATAGGGAGAGGATTAATCCAACAAACCACTGAAAGGCCTAAGATTACTCTGCAAGAGCTGCATAGATCCTCAGCTCATGTGGGAGAGTCTATTAGCATAATGATTATTAGTCTTGCATCATAATTCTTGCTTAAAGTTGTTTAGCAAACATGTGCAAGAAGATATTTGGTCAAATGAGAGCAAAATCAAACTATTTGTGGAGGAAAATGGTCAATATCATGTTATCATGATATCCTATCATCTGTTGTGAAGCATGGTAGTGGCAGCATTATGCTGTGGGGATGCTTTTCTTCAGGAGAGACAGCAAAACTGCTTGATGGGAAGATGGCCAGAGATTGAGCTAAACACAGCAAGAAAAGTAGTTCTGGTTGACAACCTTGATTACATGCTGAGTGCAAATGCACACCACACTTTTAAGAATTTTACACTGTACAATGTACTTTGTGTTGAACTATCTCAAAAGTCTGCAACCCGCGGGACTGGAGCCGCAAAAGGCTATTTGGACTTTCAACAATGACTCTTAATAATTTAGCTAAAACTATAGAAATAAAGTGCAGATTTTAGCCGTTGGAATAAATCTTGCAACAAAATTACAGAATTATCAGTAATATTATTTAGATTATCTCATCATTGTGTTGTAAACTTTTTTTATTTACATCCTTTTCCATAAACATCAACCTCCTTTAAAAGAAAATGTATCAATCCTCTTCACATAAGTGTTTGTCTCTTGTTAAAATCTTAAAGCAGAAATAAAATGGTGGTTCTTTAAATGTAACCACAAGTTTCCTATAGTTGATTTTTATTTAAAAATTTTAAATTTGTCTCTTCTCAATAGGTTAAGTAACATTTGTGGCTCTGAATGAGTTTTATGTAGCTGGACATGTAAAGATTTCAGACCACTGATCTATACCTAGAAAACACATTGAAGTTTGTTGCTGTGACTTTAAAAAGTTCAGGGAATATCAATAATTTTGCAATGTACATGAAATTTTGTATTAAAAAAAATGAATGGGAAATTAGTGGGTATAAATAGAAAAATATTTCCTAATGCAAGTGTTTGGATGGAGAGAAGGCAGAGTGGAGGTTGGGTTGGTGTCATCTCCACGTCAACAACGCCTTTAATGATGGCAACAAGGGTTCCAGTCGGGTTTATCTGCAGCTCGTTTCTGTTTCCATCCACCAACTCACCATTTCCAGCTGCAGCTGTTTCTGCAGGGTGGAGTTGAGCTTCTCCTGCTGCGTGCTGTACATCTGCATGATCTCCAAAACAATCCTGTCCTTGTCGTCCTCCACACCCCCCACCGCCGCCGCGGCGACGGCTGCGCTCATGTCCTTTGACGCCGCTTCCGTTTCCGACGACAGCATCGACGCAGACCGAGGAAGAGATGCCGGAGGAGGAGTGTGGGAGGGGATGTGGGTGGCTTTCTTGCAGCGCGGGCTGCTCGTCTCCATGGAAACTGCCTGGGTTTGGCTTTCCCGCTCAGTGGCCAAGGCAGCAGCCACCACGCTCTGGGATTTGGCCTCCTCGACGCCGGCCGTGACAGGAGGCGACGAGTGGAGATCTGAGGAAGGTAAGAAAGAGAAGAGAGTGAGGACGGGAAGAGAGAAGAGAAGCGAAAAAGAAAAGCAGAGGAAGTGGTTGAAAGACAAGAAGAAGTGCGAGTCGTGTTGGCGTGCACACGCTTAGTAACACCCTCACACAACCTCATAAAACATCGCACTTGTTCCGAGGAACCAAACACTCGCCCACAATTTCTGTTTGTGTTTGCCCTCAGACACAGAAACAGGAATAAAGGTGAACTGTGTAGGTGAGCTGCTCCGCTGCATCTCCTTGTTTTTTTAAACTCCGGCTTGTTCCCCTGACTGTGGTCTTTAAGGTGTGTGCTTCATGGGAAATGGTCGACTGGATGCTAATCTCTGGCACAAATCATTATTCAAATTGATTCAAAGCCACAGAGCTAATATTAGATCCTCTATTCAAACCAGTAGTTTGGTAAAGAGGAAGGGAAACACTGCACTACGGCAGTTCACGGCCTACTTTCTACAGCGTCTTAAAGGAGAAAAATCCAGATTGGTCTGGAAAAAGGCAGGGAGGAAGGAGGAAAAGCTCACTCTGAGAGGAGTGGGCGGAGGATTTGACAGCAGACTGAGAGATGAAGGGAGCCAGAGAGGGAAGAGACAATGATGGATGGATGGACAGAAGAAGAGAAGTATGGGAACAGACGGAGAGTCGGCTCAGAGAGGTTGCGTTGCCGGCTGCCAGGAAAACAGAGAGAGACAGAGAGATGGAGAACGGAGGGAAGGAGGACAGATTGGATGGACAGCAGAAAGAGAAAGAGAGAAACACGCAGGCTGGCAATCAGACGGCGCGTTAATAACGACAGACTGAAACCGTTCCTCTGATTCATCCTTTTTTTTTTATGTATATGTGAACGCACGGCGTGAAAAAGGAGGTCACCAGCGCGTCAGACGTGCGGCAGCCCGCAGTGTTGTTATCCGAAGGTCAACGAGTGACTCTGTACATGGGAGCGGGCTGCAGAGTTTTCAGTGCTGGAAGTTGCTGCTGAGCATGTGTCAGCTCAGAGTGAGCTGCGTGAACTTGATACGCCTGTCATTTATGCTTATGCTGCATGCAAACAGCTGCTGCTTCGCTGTATTGATGTCACGTATTTATAGCAGACAAACATTAGACTGTGTCCAATAGGCATGCAAAGGAGTTCTAATTAAATATGAAGGATTTATTTAATGGGGTAAAAAAGCTGCGTTTGGAAATTATTTATCATTAAATTGGATCAAATTAATATTAATGAACCTTCTGTGTTACACTCTTGTATTTGCTAACTGCTATTAAAATAAATGTACTCTGTATTAAGAGTTTTCATCAGCTTATTAGCTTCATAATTATCATTTGAGCCAACTGCTTATAGATTTGAACATATGGTACATTCATCCAACATTTATTTGAGTTGCATATCTGTTAGTTTTCAACTAAAACACGCTCCATACAAACACCTGTGATAGAGACGTGTAAAAAGGCTTAAAATAAACTTTAATCTTTCATTGCAGCAACAAAAAGAAACAACCTTTAATTTCCATAACTTTAATAAATGAAAGTTTTACTCACAATAACTATATTTTTACCTTGAAGAAAAGCATACACGTATCATAAGGGTTGCATTCAAAATTAAATATTGGTAAATTATTGTTTTAGAAGATTAAACAATAATTTTGTTTAATCTGTTTTAATTGTTGTTTAATCTACAACAAAAAATAGTTGTAGTCCCCATTTTTTGGGGACTACAACTATTTTGGGCCTTAATTAATATTTTATTCTGATTAGTCTGCATTTTTCAGATTTCAGACTACCTTAATTTTAGTGCTAACATTTAATTTTTTAAAACCTTGAGTTTATTTCAGCATGTTTCTGCAGAAGAAAGAGACATAAAGTGTGTAGATGTTCTTCTTCTTGTCCCCAGTAATATATTTTCAAACAAAAAGTGGATTTTTGTACAGGTAAGTTCACAGTTCGCTGCGTTTCCTACTGACCCATTGGTGGCTCTTCGTGGCCCAGCATCCTGCGGCTGTAGTGATGCTTGAGCAGGGCGCCGAACACCTCGGGGCTCATCTCCGCCTCCGTCCTCAGAGAAACGTTGGGAGCCACCATCTTATCGTATGTGTACAGGTAGTAACTGGAAAACAGAGGTGAAGAGTTAAAAATGAAGCATTTAAATGCGTGAAGATACAAGGCTTTTGTTTTACAGTGTAATCCCAGATTTTGTACACACTGAACTTTTTCTAACTGTAACATGCTACAACTACAAATAAGTATTTTATCAGGATTACATGTAACAGACGAACACAAAGCAGCAGACCTGGAGTAGTCCCACAGCATGATGGTCTCACTACCAGGTTTTACAATCACTTTTGGTGCATTTAAAAGTGTTATTAAAAAAAATTAACTATGTCAGACCTTAAAAAAGAATTATATCATATTAAAGTTAACACTGATAATGGATGCTATTTACTATTGAGGTGACTTCAAAAGACAAAATGCTTAATTTTTTAGGGGCATTAAAGTAAAATGGGGTGAACACATACATGCCACACTTTTAACTTTTTATTTGTAAAAAGAAAAGTTCACAATCATGTTCTATTATGTAAAATGTAAAAATACATGTAAGTTTGTGATTTCAAAATGTAGAAAAAAAGGTCCAAGAATCAGGAGTATTTTCAGAACTTTGGAATGTGTTTAAAAATATCCCCCATTTCTGCTTTAGGTCTGATAAAGGTGGTTTAGTTTCCTTTCAGCGATTTCACCAGAAACTATAAATAGCAAAGAGTTATGGGCTCCAGAATGTTGTGTTGCCCTTTACCACAAACACGTCTGAAACAAAGAACAATCTCCGTTTGCTATCTCTTTTAGCTCAAAGCAGCGTGATAAATCTCAGAGCAGGAGCTAAACAAAACGCTGTGTGGAATATGGATATTCCTTATCGCGTGTTGCCAGGATTTCAGCCTAAACAGACCTTCAGCTTATCACAAACTTCCAGGTAGTGGCGCACAACGGGGAGACAGATACTGCCTGGAGATGCTCCGAAGCCACTGAGTCAACACTCATCTGTGTGGCGCTCTGGGCCCTCCCCCCACCAGCAGCCCCGGCTTCAGAGCGCGCCGAGGCTGGAGCAGTGAACTAGGTTAAGCCTGACAGCTCAGCGGGGCTCTGTTCAAAACTCCACCAACCAAGACATTCCTGTTCTCCCTGTGGATGGGAACGAGGCGCTGCCTGTCTGCCTGCGCGGGGAAATGAAGCTCCTTCACTTAAAACAACTGAGAACTGATTGAATAATGCAAGGCAGGCTTGCATTAGATGCGTGCCCCTCTAGTGGATCCCTGCGACAACCGAAACTGAACCTCGTCTGGCTCTAATCTGGTCTATGCATGTAAACGTGAAATCTCATGATACCACCGGGTGATCGTGGCTCTAATCTCTCCCTCCCATCCTCTAATTCGTCTAGCCTGACGTCTGCAAGAGTCTCCGTGGGAAGCAGTCAGACACAGCAGTGGCTCCGTAAACCCTTTAATTCCAGGCTTTAATCTGGGAGAGATTACTGTGTTACCTAAAATGGAGCTAGAACTCAACAGACTGGAGCAACTGGGGAAGGGATAGAAGGAGAAGCAGCAAAGAAGAAATAGAGAACAATGGATGGACGGCCGTATTATGGCAACTCTGAGTAAAATGACAGAGGTCTACTACAAACATACGATTGTATCTGAACTAAATAATATGAGACATAACGGTGCAGAAATGGACAATTTTTAGACTTTAGATTGCGTCACAGCCGGTGAGATGCAGTACCTGGGATGGACCAGGGTGGGGTGTCCTGGCTCCTCCTTGATGTCCGTAAAAAGACGGTTGAACATCAGAGCCGGTGGGGATGGTTTCCCCTGTGGAAAAGAAAGAAGAAAAAAAAGTTAAGAACAGCATAACTATGACACAAAACCACCAAAACACTGTCTTTCTAACATACTGCTATGGTTAGAGATGTTCTATACCAATTTACTGATCTGTGAAGGAAACTAGTGCAGACTGGATGAACAGTGAAACAGCAAAGTGAGACGGGAATATGCTGCACATCGCTCTCATAGGAGCCATAGTCCAATATGCATGCATACAGTATATGAGAGATGTGAGTTAGGGATTACCCATAAGGCATCAGCTGAGACGATGCACATCAGAGGAGAAAATAGTCCCACTGAATAGCCTTCATTTTAACTCAGTGAGTGTGGAGGGGAAGTGGATTAAGAGTCTAGTCCAACAGAACAGAGCACCTTGCGTCCGCTACGAATTAGCGAACACAAAGTGTGGAAAGGGATAGAGGTGAGGGTCATGACCCTTAGGGGTGGGTACTGACCTTTCTCGTAGGCTCTGTGTCAGCTAACTTGTCTGAAGCGGAGCAAATTTCCACTGAGGACTTCCTCAGCTGGCTCTCATCTTCCTCTCCCGACTTCTAAAACACATGAAGAGAGAGAGAGACGGCAGGTGAGTTAACACACAAATACCATCCAGAGTTACCAAAACCACAGAGACATGAGGATGGAGAAGAACAGAACACTCAGAAAACATAGAGTCGGTCAAACAAATCCATGGAAGTGATTGGTATTATAAGTGCAGCATGATGTCTGAAAAACAGATGATGCACCTTTACATTACATGAACCCGTTCAATCATTGACCAAATCAATGTGAGGAGCTGTCATAACTTTCTTCAGCTGAACAGAAACAAAACTAAAATTATCTTAATGAAGAGGAATGATCTAGTCAGCACTCAGCTTTACTTATTACAGCTAGAAACTAGGGATCAGGCAAAAGTTCAGAGTGTAGTGGTCGACTCAGACCTGAACGTTCAAAGACACATAAAGACAATTACAAAGTCGGTCTTCTATCACCTTAAGAACATTTCCAGGATTAAAGGTCTAATGCAAGACCTAGAGAAACTCATTCACTCATTTATATTTAGTCACACTGATGACTGCAACAGTGTCTTCACAGGTCAGCTCACAAATAGAGTTTTACACGTAACGGATGATAGGTCGGTCTAGAATAGCAACGGGCCAGTTACCACTGCAAAGATATACCCATTTTTTCTAAAGTAGCACTTTCAAATCTGCTAAAATTGTCAATCAGGTTGTCCTACAACTTGAAACCCTTCAGGAGATGCCATAGATTGCATCAGAGTGACTAGAATGTTTCTGGATGAATGTTGGTCAAAACATTTGATTGGTTGGCCAAAATTAATAAAAAAAAAAGAAATATAAATAATTATATACCATGTCATTAGGAAAATAGGTACCGTAATTGCTTTTCTCTCTTAAATATAACCAACTAGACAGTCTTGAGCATTATTGTTTCATGGTAACTACAACAAAACCAGTGTTTTCACTAAAAACTTCATACTGTGAGAGTTTCTAACTGGTCTGTGCCTCGCTGTGATACAATACTGTGGAAAGTAAGAGAAGGCCTATAAATAAACCACAAGGAAACGCCTTGCCGACAGTCAACATGTCTTGTTGTCAGGTGCTTCTGTGCAGAGATGCAGCGCAGCTGGAGTCAAGCTCTCGCTTCAAAGCACAGATGTACATTAGAGCGTCTGCAGATGTGTTCGTTAAATACCACTGCTCCCATCTCTGCTTTTCTGGTTCTGTGTGTGTGTTCCGAACAAACACGGGGCCGCGCTCAGCGAGAGCCCACGAACTGACACAGTTGATGCTTATCTGTGGCCTCACAGTGCTCATGCACTTTGAAGCAAATCGCCAGGTAGCGCGGATAGCACCAGAGGAAAGAGAAGCTCTGGTGAGGTAGGGACAGGCGCAGAGGGAGATGAAGACCAGAGGAGGAGAAAATAAATGAAACAAGGTTGTAGAAAGCATCAATAATTGACTCCCTCGCCTTTTAAAGCCATCTATGGTGAGCAGACAGCTTTTCAACAGCTGGAGTAAAGGATTTTCCTCCACAGTGATGCATTACCGAAGCTAAGAAGAATGTGTACAAATGAATGTGACACCTAAGTCCCAGTTATACGAGCTGCAGTCCAGCAGCCGCCTGCATTCCTCTAGACATCTTAATAATTCTCTCTTATCACTTTTATCCAATTTGGAAAACACCATCTTTTACTGCCTGATGCACACCCCCAGGACCTCAAACCTTGTTCAACATCTATCAAACACAAACCCTGCCTCATAAAAGGGAAGCCGTTTCTCTTGCTTTATTTCATTGTAAATTGAAGACGCTCTACCAAGTTCTAATTTGTGTGGTCCCTCCTGCCAGCTGAGCAGGGGACGGTCCCTTATTTACAAGGCCATGTAAATAACAAGGATGTAAATGGAGGATGGAGCTGGATGTATAGCCAGGTGTGGTGTGGAAAGCAGGAGGCTCGTCCGCTCCAGAGCGCATTTGGTTGGTGGTTTTTTCTCTTTTTTTTTCTGCTCAAAAGGAAGCACTGCAGCGCTGAAAGGAGGGGGCGAGTGAAAGGGGGGGATAGAGGGGAGATGATGGGAAAGCGAAAAGATGGAGGGAAGGGTTGAGTAATAAGAGTGAGTTGGGAGAAAAAAACAAGAAAAAAAAACACTGCAGTGGTGGCGCCTTCTCCTCGTCAGCTTCCTTCACTGTGAAGGTTGTGTGTGTGGTGTCTGTGTGTGTGCTGTGTGTGTGAAGGGGAAGACAGATGGAGAGCACTGAACTGAACAGACATTAACTTTAGGTCTCTCAGGGGTCTTTCATCTGTTTGACCCCCACAACAGAAGAAGCTCCATTACTGAGACCACTTATCTACTTTGTTCTATATCTGTGCAAATCAATTAGAAGGACAGGGCTGTTTGGGATTAGGTTTCATGCTTAGGACAAACATTGCCAGAAAGAAAATGTTAAAGATTTTTTTTCACCCTTTGTGGCAACAACTGATAAATCTTCCACATCACTAATGAGGAATTCTGACCCACTCCTCTTTGCAGAATTTGCAGGGGCTTCAAAGTGTTAAAGGCCTGTTTACGGTGCATTCACACCCTAAACTAAATCTTGTTTAGTCAATTTTTTTTAAATCAAACTCTAGTTTGTTTTCCTGGAAAGTCTGGTTCATTTAGGAAGGTGTGAATGCGCAATATAACTCTAAAAACCTAGATCTCCGTTAAGATTAAGTGAACTCTGGAGCAATTCGAATGCATATGTGAATGCCGAGCAGTTCGAAGACCGCTCCAAAAGCAGGAAACAAACTACTTGCCAGGGCATTGTGGGTAAATACAACCAAAACAAACGCACAAGACAAATACTAGTGGAAGAAACGACTTGTGGTCTTTTGCCAAAGACAAAAAAGAAATCTTACAACTGCTAAAATCTGATGCTAATCATTCTCCTTCAGAATTTCCCGTCACTGACCTGAATTAATGGTTGCATTAATTATTGCAAGTCATCGAAAAAAGTGTTTAAAATGACTTTATCACCATTTCCACAATGATGGATCTCCTCTGTTTTGAATTTCTTTCAACAGGGTCAAGGCTTGTTGCTTTCTGAGGTCCTTTGGCCTACTTCATGTTGTTGGACAGGTTCTATTTAATTGATTGCACCAATCTGGTAGTAAACAGGCCTGATCTCTGCTAACAAAACTTAACTCAAAAAACACCATTAATCCATTATTTACTTGAATAATGTTTATTCTATTATTGTCTTTATCTACATTAAAATTAATTTGATTATTTCATAACATACATTCACAGCTCTATACATTTACTCATTCCTTTCCACTACTGGTCGCTTGTCTCTCAGTATTTCCTGCACACCTGACAGCTTTACACCCACCACCCACACAAAAAAACACACCCAGGCTCATTATCACTGCTACTCTCTGCTCCTTAATGAACCTGGCCGCGTGCAAATGTTCACACATATCAACAACCACTTCCCCCCGTCTCGTTCCCTCAACCCCCCACCTTACTTAAGTAGCACGGATACCAGGCTGCTGCTTGGTCTTAATCTCCACTAATGAAGCACCTCTCTCATTGGAGACGTTCCTGTGACCAACACACACAGAGAGAGAGGCAGACATGCTCACAAATAGCCCTTCTAACCCCCCGGATGTCTCCAGTCCTTTTGTCAGGCCGTGGCTCGCCTTATGACAATGTGGATTAGCATTCCACACACTCGCTCAGCTGAACTCTGCCCTGTTGTTCCTAATCACCAGCAGTCTGCCTGCTGCTGCAGCTACACTCACGCAGCGCTGCTGAGCGCTCCGCTCTAGACACAAACAGCCATGTGAACTCCCCACGGTGACCCACTTCCAAAGCCTCGGTTCAGTCTCCCGACCGTTGGGCTCCGGCACGTGACATTTCTGCAGCAGATGCACTAATGTAGTACACAAAAAAAGTGCTGTTTTGGGAGCACTATTAGATGCCAGGGTACTACACACATCCATAACTCTCCATCACTGTGCTCAGAGAAAAAGCACTTCATTTTCTGCACAGATGTCACTCTATGCAGACATTTAACTTCCACCAGCAGCATTAACAGCATCTGGGTTTTTCTCTTCTTCCTTTTCTACCTGAACTTTGTAGCTAAAAGCATCTTAAACCAAAGGAGCATTTTTGTGTCTTTTAAACTATTTCTAGCTCAGTTTTAAGGATAGAAAAGAAATTCTGCTACAAGGACAGGATTGAGTGAGTGATTGTTCTGCTTGTGCACAAACATTTTAATCTATTTCAGCTGATTTCTGCACCAGATAAAGAATTTTGGATTTAAGAAAGAAAAGTGAAGGCTCAAATCCTCTGCAGAGGGATGAGTTTCTACTCCGTCATTATTCTATTCTTAGCAACGTGTTCATCGGTTAAAGGCGAAGGTGCCATGAACGACATGCTGAAACACAGAGACACAGCCAGGTCAGAGGTCAGGCTCTCCTCCTCGGAGTCACGCGGAGCCTCCAGATGTCTGCTGTCTAAACGCAACAGACATGCTCAAAGTTGACTCTCGGCTATAAATACGCGTGCTGTCTCCTTACATGCATAATGAACAAACATGGATCAGCAAAGTGCTGCATGTGCCGTTTAAATTATTTAAAATGATAGTTGGAGAATAAACAGACATTCGTTTCAGACATCAGTAATGTGAGAGAAAGTTTTCCAACTCATTTAAAGCACCATCCATGCATAGGTATGCAAAAGCTTTTCTAATTTTATCATACCACAGCTACAATCTTCCGTGTATTTTATTGGGATTTTCTTTGACAGACGAAAACAAAGTAACACATATCGGAAGCGGAAGGAAAAAAACTGCATGTTTTTCAGAATTAGTTACAAATAGACAAGATTTGCTCAATTTTTCTGCCAAATCTTCAAAAAAGCTCAAAAGCAGTCAGATTGGAAGGAGAGAATGTGTGAATATTAATTTTAAGGTTCTCCCATCCAAAGTTGAGATGTGCTTTTATAACGTCTACAAATGTAACAATTTTATTTTGAGGTTTGGAAGTATTTTATATGAACAAGCATTGAAAACGTTTCATTTCCTCCTAGTTCACAATTATGTGCTACTTTGTGTTGGTCTAATCACATAAAATTCCAATAAAAACATTGAAGTTTGCTTTAATTTGCAAAATATGAAAAAACCTCATGAATATTTGCCTATACAAAGAGGCAGAAGCAACCAGAAAAGAAACTATTTTCTACCCTCGTTAACCTCCCTTTAGCACCAGGAATAAGGCTACTGACCTTACAGTAAAACAATAAAATCGTATATGTAAAAACACACAGACAAGCATAAAAAGTCTTGACAAGCCCAGCGGCAAACCTGATCAAGGGTGCAATAAGGGTTAGGTCTCACCTTTCATCCCCAAACCAGTATAACCATTTTCTTTTTGCAATGTAAATCCCTCAAAACTAGACAGAATCATTTTCACCTCTAGTCAAACCAACACATCAGCGGTCGGGGTACTAAAACTGAAACTCCTAGAAGGCACCACAAACCCAAACCGTGACACTTTAACCCCCATCTGACCACTTTTAAGCGGCAGCCATTAGCCCGAGAAGAGGAAGTAAACAGCCTTTATTTGGGTGCCTTTCCTATCTGCTTCAGACAGTCAGCCGGGGAGGGGGGAGAACACACAAGTACTGAGACAGTCAGTCACACCCTGTCTGTCTGTTTCTAAACCACATCCTGTACTGCAGCAGTCATCAGCTGTGTCAAAGATCAAACTGGAGAGACACACATCTACTTCCTGCTTGAACCTCGCAGAACACACAAACGGAGGATGTGCCAAAGGGTGATGCGATCCTTTAAGCCCGAGATTCTGGGCGTGGCTTGCTCTGGAAAGGTCCCACCTGGCAAATCGCACAAGGAGGACACCGGAGACCTTTATACGATGGTCTTAATCCAATAAGCCATTTATCCACAGACTGGGAGCCACACTCTGTTTCAGCAGCCAAATCGATAAAAAGCCACAGGGGAAGCGGGCAGTAAAGTGGGGCAATTAAACCAATATACTTTACTTTTTTTTTTAATTCTTTTTTTTTTGTTGCCGTTTGCCGATTTATTTTGTACTGCAGAATTATACGAGCGGACTTCAGATCTTGACTCATTCCTGTAAGAATGTATAAAGCAGGTCATTCGTCGATGGTGGTCTCTGTTTGATGTACGTGCAAGGGACTGGATTGCTCAACGTGTTTTTCTTTTGATTTAGCTTTGCAAAGACAGATAAGAGGCGCAGAAACAAAAGGAGTTTTCTGACAGGTGGTGACAGAAACTGGAAGTAAAAACATTAATATCACAAAAAAAAAACTGAGGCAGAAAGCCAAGACAAACCAGGAAACAAACGGTCTTTCTCTGTGTCCTTTCATTCAGACATACACATCTGTTCCACCTTTTATTTCTACACGTAACGTGAAAGATCAGAGTCAGACAAACACACAGATAAGCATCAGCTGGGTTAGTCATGAACAAGTTTTCCTCTCACACACATTCACAAAGAGGGCAGACGAGGACAGGTACATTCCCAACTTGCTTTGGCTCCAGGCAGTGAGGACGGATTTTTTGCAACACATGGCTCCTCCGTCTAGACGGTCAAACATGTGGTTTTTCTCCCTCCCCTCTTCTACTTTCCTTTCCTCCTTCCTGCAGGGCCAGAGTTCCAGGCGGCCATTTTACAATTTGCACAATCAGGGTTTGACGGCTAAAAGCGGCGGGGTACAATTGTGGAAGTCTGTGCTGGAAAATGATCAATCTACCTGCTAATAGTTCGCCCGATCCACCTGGCGCCGTGACATAGCTTACACAAGTTTGATTTAGAAACTCAAACAGAGTTTTTGCTTGTTTATTATTTTTGATCACTTTTTTTTTAAGTTTCAATGTTTCCAGAAACATACGTCCCTAATCTTTATCCGATTGTTTTAAAAACTCAAAACAAGCAAATTAAAGTACATGCTGCTGGATGACACTTTTAAAAAATAAAATTGGTGGCAAGTATTGGTTTTGATGCATTTATTTAACAGGAAATAAGGTTCTACATTTTTAGTATATGACTTGCCAAATGTTTTATGAAACTTTACAGACATTTGAAAACAAACATTTTACCCTAAAAAAATAGTTGTACATCAGACAGACCTCACATTGTGCATCCTTCACAAACAAGAGATTGAACTTTGCTTCCAATTTAAGGAGAAACATAATATTTTCTTGCTTATTTCTAATTTTGGCATCCGGGCTCATGACCCAGTGTAAGTTTAAAAACAATAGTTTATTGTGTGAGTTCTTAGTTTAGTTTAGTTACAGATCAGCAGGGAAAAATTGGCTAACTTGTGGAATTTAGAGAAGTGAGATCCAGATCCAAAAAAGAAGCTATACTTTCTATACTCAGGCAAAATTAATTACAAAGTCAAGATTTTGTTAAAACAGTTTGACAGTGCTTTAAAGAATAGAGAATTCAGCATAAACATGACGCATAAAAAATTATCAGTATCGTCCCGTTCTGTATCTCTGTGTTCTGAACAGTGATAAAACGGTACGCCAAGATATTGTGGGCGACGTACATCCCCTGCAGACATTGCTTCATAAGCAAAAAGTACAACTGAATTATGTCACACTTCTCATCATGTGTCTGTAGAACTGTGACTAATAGTCCTATGCAGACAGCACATATTGCCTCATAATACACTTATAGCCTCAGAAAGAAAGTTAGAATGATTCACAGCTGTGAAATGGTGTCCAGAGTTAGTTTTGATAACTGAAATATTTTATTTGCATTATTAGAAATAATTAGAGTAGTTTCTCTATTCAGGCCCTTTTATTCACCCTCAAGTATTATTAGCACTCGCTGATGAACCTTAAAATAAAAGACATTATATAATCTCAGAGGAATTTTTAAAGTTTTATTTCTAGAACATCGACAAAGTGGTGGTGTAGAAATGCTTTTTTTCTATATATCTTTACCGGGGTGACAGAAACCATGGAGAGAAGTATAGGATGATATAATTAAGCATTAGCATTAAATCAGCTGGGTCACATCTGTACTCAACATAAAAATCAGAGTGTATCCATTCAATTAATTAAAATATTATTGAAAAACCCATCTATTTCAGGAACTTTATCACTATGTAAATCACATTATATTGCTTAATTCCACAGGTGAAAATTTGAAAACTTTTATTTCTGTTAATTATGATTATTTTCCTCCTCCAGGTAATGAAAATATGACATTCAAAATTAAAATATTACATCAAAAATACACTAAATACAGAAAAGTATGTTTAATACCTACCTAAAGGTTGTTATTTTCAAACACGCCTCATCTGAGTGTAAATTCTAATTTATTGAACATGACTGTATCTGAGCCATTAAAGCAATATCAACCGTGCAACATAGAGGATAGATAGTCTTAAACTGAACTGCTCATGTGCAGAAATGTGCGAGCACCACGTTCCCCTCCTCGGCGCCCCTGTGCAGAGATCATTAATTACCAAAGCCGTCAGGGCTCACCTGCGTTAGCAAGCCGGGCCCGGAGACAGAGACGGCGATGCGCGCACACAAACGAGTAAACAGACATGCTCTCAAACAATGGCTCCATCAAACAGTGATGTGGGAGGATGACGCAGTTTACTGCAAGCAAACAAATACAGACACGAGCAGACACACTTCATGCTCCCAGGAGGACACACAGACTCAGAATGAGGCCAGTGGGCCCTTGTCTTGTCTGCCGATGACTGTACTCATCATCTGAGCTCTAACTGGGACACCGTTCACACAGCTTCTGCGTCTGTGAGAGAACTGCAAGCTCTTTACAAACCAAAAAGGAAGAAATTCTCCACAATTGCTTGCAGTTTTTGCTCGTCAGAAGGCAGGGTACCAGTTTAACAAATCATGTTTGAATCGGTCGCCTGGTTTTCTGCACAAGGGAGCTTGGCTTACTATTCGAAACAGATGAAACAACTCGGAGCGCTTGGAGACAAGAGGCGAGTGAGAGAGCCGTGGAGAGGACGAGCGTTGCTAAGCAGACTGAAAGCTGAGAGAGGCTGTCAGCAGGCCAGCAATGCACTGCTATCACTACAGAAAGAGAAAAACACAAAATGGAGACGCAGCCCGACCCGTTTTCAAGGCAAAACTAAAGTTACACAGCAATAAAGAGTTGCTCGGCTGTTAAACGTATTTTAAATCACTATGTGCACGTCTAATTAGGACTAATTAATGCTTAATCAGTGCAGAGAAATCAGACACTGATCAAAATCCAACAATTTTCAGCTTCATCTCCTCCAATTGGTGACTGACTGGTTGGAAAATCAAACATCTAATCGTTTTCCAATCAGTGAACAAATGCTAAGAGTATCCAGGTCACACTAACAGGTCTTCGGGGTGGAAGCTATTACTGAAGGAAGAATATTCAAAGTGTCAATGATCTATTTAAAATGAAGTGAAAGGAAGATGTATGAAGCCATTCACTACAACATGCCAAAATACATTGCAGCTTGTTCAGGCTGCAGGAGAGCAAGAGAGAGCAAGACTCAGAGGAGTTTACAGGGAGGCTCAATAAAGGTAAAAGGTAAAGGTCATTTTATTTATATAGCACATTTTCAGCAACAAGGCAATACAAAGTGCTTTACAGGATTTAAAAGGAAATACAAACAAAATAACAAACCAAAGGAAAGAGCAAAAGAAGAAAAATGAATCTAATGTTGATCTAAAGTATGTAAGCTAGATGCTCCTGTTCAGGGTTACTAAGTATCCTCTGGTCTAATTCCATTTCTGGGTTGGGAGAATAGGAGTCAATACAATACAGTATTGTTATAGACAGTGCTTTTAACCTCTATCTGTAATAAAACATCATGGATTTGGAAATGTTTGCAGCTTTTCAGAAATCTCATCACTGTTTTAGTTTAACCAAGCTAACTGCTAATATGAGATGGTAAAAACAACTTCAGTTGTCAAGTTTGTGGATAAAAACCTTTGTTATAGAACTGAACCGGCTAAACATCTATATCGGCAAATCAAAAACTAGAAGCTGGCAACAAGATTCTAGTTGGTGCATCTCTGTCTGTAGCAATAAATTAATTAATCACATAATAAATTAAAACAAGCTTGATAATTTCCATTTGCATAATTGTTTGTTTTTCTCGTATCTCTCTTTTTACCAAAGACTGAATGACGGTCTGGTGCATTTGTCTCAACTAGAAGGACAATCTTGTTTATTTTCTATTTTATTTGTTGATTTGGATATTTTGTTTATTTATTTTGGATATTTAAAATGTCTTCCAGTTCTAGTGTTAAATGTTTATAAGAAATCAAAGTTTATTGGTCTTTGAGAGGGTGTACTTGCACTAATATGCCATTACCATTGCATTACGTGAAAATGGTCTCAAGATAATATTTTGGTTTATATGTTTGCATGACAGTCTTAGATAAATCTGTAAATAGAACTATCCTAAACTGAGATTTTAGGTGCTTCTTTACTAGCAGTCAATCAATCTTCAGTTTGGTTTCGTTCTGCTGAAGCGTGGAAAGCTGCATTAATGTCCGAGCTGTCACAGCCAGCAATGAGGTCGGAGGAGGGAAGGTTGGAAAACTGTAGAGCTTCAGGAGATCCAGACCCAAAATACAGTCACAGTGTCACAAAGAGAAGTTTTCACCTGGCTAAAATTCCCCGCAGGGTCAAATCTATCAGAGCCGCATGGAAAGAGAGGCTGTTGAATTCAAACTGGCTCTGGGTATGGTGGCTGTTCTGCAGGGAGCTCAGGTCTCATTCATATTACATGTAGCCGCTTGTTTGAAGCCTCCACTGATGCTACTTGAATGGACAGCTTGGCTTCGACCTCCACATCTCTGGGGCTCAACAGTCTTTCCTTCAGACTCACACATGAGCTATTTTTTTGTCAAGAAACATTAATATTTCTGAATGTGTCTCTTTTTTTCCTTCAGGGGAACTCTCAATCTAATCTAAAACTGAAACACCCTCAGTTGACTCGATCCTCCATTAGCGGTCTGGAAGGCACAACAGAGAGCAGGAGAAGCCCGTTCGCCTCTGGAAAAACCTGGTTATGGCCTGAGTCAGAGCACTAAGTGAACGCACCTGGGCGAAGATCAAACGGACTGAGAGAGAGACCTGCGCCGTAATAAATCTTCGTCCTGGCTCCACCGTGACGCTGATGAGTGGAGAGCAGACCGCAGCACGGATGGAGCGCTGTGACTCATGCTGCAGGACGGTGGTGGGAGATGTGGGATGGGGGGGAGGAAGTATCTTCTAGTGGCTGCATTTTATTCTACATTTGTTTGTCTGACCCCTTGACTGCCTTTAGGAAGAGATGCGGTCTGCGACTTCTGAAGGGTTTTGCAACTGGCGGGTCATCATGGCGTTCCAACGTCACGGTAATGACAAGGACGTTCCATCTCCCATAAGGTCCACAGCCTTGCTGAACAAAAAACGAGGCGGGATGGCTGTCTGCCAGAGCAGCTGACAAATAAAAAAGGAAGGAAAAAAAGGCAACTCTGCCAAAAAATCTGCATCGTTAGACTGACTGCTAGAGCCCCTTCAACATGAGTCAGTCTTACGAAGAAATACAGCACGGATGGCCTCATCAGGGATCAGGATGTGTCTCAGCCAGTTCATTTTGATAGCGATGACAAATCAGATGTCTGGCATTACAACACGCACATGTCACAGGAACTGGTTAAACTGTAGCCAGATTGTAAAAAAAAACAAAAAAAAACCACAAGGCAAACTGCGCTCTGTGAAGGATAAAGTCAAGGGTAATAAGACCCTGTTGAGAGCCAAGTCTCTTCAGCAGCAAGGCTGCAGCGAAGGAACAGGCAACAAACATTGAATGCAATGAATTATTTTAGTAATCAATTATTCTATTGATTACTCTGATGATTAACAACATTTAACCACTTAAGTATATTCATGTGAAAAGCTCAGCCCTTTCTGCTCGACTCATCAATGAAGTGTAGGGCTAATCTGTTTATTATTTTTTGGATTACCGAATTACTAATTGGACAGAAATTACCAGGTAACAATTAATCCATTTAAGAGATTAGTTGATTATTTCAATAATCGATTTGTCATGATTAATCTGATTAATTGTTTCAGCCGTACTGCTCTTTATAAGACTTACTGTCATTGCGATGACACTTTCTGACACATAGTCACCACTACTAGTGCAGAACCACCACTACTAGTTTCAAACAAGCTGTTACCATTCACAGCTCATAGCTGCATATTGAGGTCAGAAACTTTTTAGTTATAGAGTTGATCTAGAGGGAGAAGCAGAACCAAGCCTCTATTTACAGCAACTAATTGAGCTGCTACAATCTCCAGAGGGAAATGAGGCAAAAGAAAACGGTGTACACTGTGATCCAAATTATTATGCAAGTGATATTTTCTCAGATTTTCTTAAATGGTCAATGCTAATGATGGTCAGTATAATTTTCAAGTCATGAACTATTACAGAATAAATCTAATTTTACTGAACAAAGCCTCCCATGAGAACAGTATTTTTTTCAAAAATAAAAAACTCAAAATGCACTGTTCCAAATTATTATGCACAGCAGATTTTCTAAACATTTTATAGATTATAAAGAACTGCAAACGGTCATTCTTTGAATGTGTAGCATTAAGTGGTCACAAGTACTAAAATCAAAAGCTATTTCAATCAAAAACATCTTAACAGACCGAGTTACATGTTAACATGGGACCCCTTCTTTGATATCACCTGCACAATTCTTGCATCC
>CAEFZY010010585.1:0-58998 GCA_903066815.1 Brachyrhaphis roseni
GACAGGTGGTTCTTCCTCAGGGTCCTCATGAAGAAGAGGCGCTGATGTGCCTTCTTAATGAGTTTGGAGCAGCTGGTCGTCCAGCTCAGGTCCTTGGAGATGTGGACTCCCAGGAACTTAAAGGTGTCCACGCGCTCCACCGCGGTCCCCTTGATGTGGATACTTGATGCTTTCTAAGTTTATTCTAAATTTGTATACTAACAGGATTTTCTCTAAGTATTGCTCCGATATTAAATCTATATAGCTAAATGTTGGTCTAAAATAATAAGTCCTCCACAATTTATAAAAGTAGCTAAATATGGGTAAAAAGGGGAGAACACATTAAGAAATAATTGTTTTTAACAAAATGATTTAACTTTCTGCTCTCAATACTTTTCCTGACTGTGTCACGCTCTTTGCCTTACTGCACAGGTTTTCTAGGATTTACATCTGAGGTCAGATGGATTTAGGTTGAATTTGTGCCTAGTGAACTATTGAATCATTATCCTGCTAAAAGACCCAATGAGAAACTATTTTCAATCTTTTATTTAAATATATTCTGGTGTTTCAAAGAGTTTAGGATGCAATGTAATCCACCCACAGCTTCACAGATCCTCCACCATACTTCTTAATTTGTGTGAGGGTTTTTCCCCTTATTCCTCTTTTGTTTAATACCAGAGTCACAATTCATCTTCACTAAGCACATGGCTCCAGTTAAAGTCACTTTTGACTTTAAGAATGAAGAAAAGACTTTCTTCTGACATCATTCATGCCGCTTAAAAGTTGTTGGTAAACCAAAGATGCTGTTGTTGCAGCTCTCAAACAGCGAAGTTTGGACAGTAATTAGGATAGTTAGAATCAAATTTACTGTCCATGGTGGCAAGGAAACTTGAAATCTCGTAGAACCTTGTTTGTTGCAGCACAAAGTGGGGCAAACAAATTTTTAATCATTGCTTTGATGCAGAAGTTCAGAAAACAAACTATTTTCTTAGATTCTAAAGATCAGCACACATTTGCCTTAAACAAACAACATTTTCTGTTATCTTTGTCATTTTGAAGAATGTCTAAGGATCCAAATTCAGGAGCTGCATTGAAAGCTGGTTGTGTCAGAAATGTGGTGAATGTCCTCTAAATACGGTCCACAAATGTGTCGTCTTTTTCCTGGATTCGAAGAATGGGTGGGGTAGATCCTTCACAGCCCACCCAATCCCAAGATTCATTGTTGTTCTTGAAACAATGGCGGACGAAGTGGTTTATAGTAAATTAAAATATGATGGCACCATGATGGATGATGGTACAAAAATTAAAATAAGTTATGTTGTTAGGCCTTTTCACATTTGCATAAACATGTTTCTAATATAATTTTTTGAAAGAAGGAAATAATTTACAACATGAAAAAAAACACAAAGCTTTATCAGCTTTGTGTTTAGCATCATCACGGTTAAAACATCTGCAAAGGTAAAGGTTGCAATAAATCTGAATGCTAGGTTGTCAAATTTCATAGCCGCTAACTTCCAGCCTCTGTGGTCCTTCGAAGGACCTGTGTGTCATATCATATTTATACCGCATGGAAACAGAAAGTCATAAATTAAAAGTTCCTAGACACTCCAATTAAGTTTAAAATATTAAGAATAAAATGGAAAAACTGCTTCAATTGTATTTTATTTGGAATTGTTAGTGGTGATACTAAATGTGTTTCCCTTTCTGTGTGGAAATTATGCCACTGCAATAAAAAATGATTTTTGTAGCATTTTTATCATGATTCCCACTCTGCTTTTAAGACCACAAAACCAAAGAGGGAACTTGGAACAATTTACAAATGCAACTGGTACAAACTGGGGTTCCAAACTTTCCTTTTATTGAATTGTTGGACTTTGCTTCAGCTGTCAGTCCTGAACAGTAAACATCTTTCATGACTTTTCCACCACCAAGCAGAATTCCACAAGAGCAAAGTCGTTTTTGATCTCTGATGCGCCACAATGTGCCGCTGCCTGTCACATGTACGCATCAACAACATACATCCCTGATCAACACATGGGGCAAGCTGTGCGAACGAAAGCGCAGCCTCCCCTTCTCAGTGTCAGACGTTGCAGCCTTTAGCCTTCAGAAGTTTAAAGCTCAGATGGTTAAAGAGAGTTGTGTTTTTTCTGTCCTTCCTGGCTCTAATATGTTTGCTCTATTTTTTGTATTCCAAAAGGCCAAAAGGATTTGTTAAATTCTTCACTTTAAATTAAAATCAAACGCATAAAAACTGTTTTTGTTAAACTGGCTTTAAAGTTACAGCGGCCTAAACAGAATACAGAAAAGGCAGAGTTTTCCAAACTCAAACCGTGGTTTTTAGTTTCTCGCTGCTTTTCCGCTCCAACAACTCAGGTCAAGTTCAAATCTTTGGCTTTTTCCAGTGATTCCCGTCCAACCATTCATTTATCCCGTAATTTATTCATACATTTATTTGATGCTGCGCTCAATAGCATCTGACCCCGGTGCCCCACCATCCGGCTTTCCCTACTGAGGAAGAGCAAAAGTGGTCCCTACAGAGTGAGGGAACGCAGGTCGGAGGCAGAGTTTACTTTAGGAGGGGGCAGGGGGCAATTCTCACAATGCGATAGTGTTAGGCGGGTAATCACAACATGGTAGTGGTGTAGCTGCTGGGGTCACGCATGTCGATAAATGTTAAGGAGGAACATTTTAAAGGCCTTCAGAATTACCTCTCATATCAAAAAGTGACCTTTAGCAGACACTTCGACATGCTGCGATGATCAGAATTACAATGTGTGCAGCTTTAGCCAAGTTTCAGATCAGGAAGTACCATTCTGTCAACATAAATTAAAGTTTGGACACCACAACATCAAATGCTAACAGACTAAATTTGCTGCAAAACTAGGACCATTAATATGTCTGATTTGAAAGTGAAAGTCAACTTTTCTTGTAGTAGTTTTTTTAGCAGCTTGGATAAAATGTTTGTTTGTTGCATCTTGGGAAAGCCGGAGTAAGACCTTCAAGATGAAACTTTACCCATTGTTTTCTGCTTATAGAGAAAAGTAAAACAAAGCTTCTCCTACTCATTCTGGAAGATTCAAGGGTTTTCCCAGATCAACAGGGATCTGCACTCAAACCGTATTTTGTTTTAGATACACCTATTTCATTTCTCAATCAGCTTAATGCATTTAGGCATCTAGACATGGTGAAAATCACTTGCTGAAGTTCAAATTGAGTTTCAGAACCAGTGACCTTTGGCCTCTGTATAAACTGTTGGCATATTGGGACGTTCCTGCACAATCATTTTGCTCAAGTTTAGAGAAAATGGTGCCGAAAACAGGAAATATTGTCTGATCAGCAGGAGCTGATCAGACAAAAATACCTGGAGCAGCTTTTTTTAAAAGCTTCTACTGGATTGCAGAGTTTCATACCCACTAAGGTTCACTCCATCCTTAAACATAGAAACAAATTTTAGGTACTTTTTATCCAAATTGTTCTTCTTTTCATCATAAATTGTGTGCTCTTTCCTTATCCTAACTGACCAGAGTAGTGGCTGCTGGGTGCAATTTGTATGATCGCATGTTGAGTTTTCTTCTCTTACTTGTCTGAATTTTAACTTAACTGGGAAGTTTAAGATGGCTCTAGTCAGGAGTGTGAGAATAAATGAGTGATGGACTGTTTGCGTAATCCCAAAGATGTGTGGTTTGTGGGTTTTGTAAATAAAAACTTAGTAAAACAATGAACTTAAAAAATCTGTACATTCCAACAGTGAAAAGATATAGGGCATAAAAACAAGTCTTATGTACCAAATGAGGTCTACTTGTATATGTATAGTTTGTAATAAACACTATAAAACATCCCTATAAAACATTGTAGATTTGTGTTTTAGCTTCCAGCATGGTTGTTTACTTGAATATTTCTAATCATCTCCATCATTATCTTTTAGTACCACAGCTGGGTTAGTGTTTAGGCTTTGTATGCCTTTTAGACTTGATCTAAAAATCGAAAATATCATGCTCCAATATTGCCTTTAAAAATAAAATATAAAAAGATTTACAGATCTATTTATATGATTCGGTGTCAGCTGGCTGTCTTACTTTCCTCCCCAGCAATCTGATGTTGAAATGCTAACGAAATTGGGGCTTTGGAAGTCAGAATACACACGGCTTTGCCTTCGACGAAAACTTTCGCTGTAAAGTCGACGAAACACCCGTGCGAGGAGTTCATCTGTTATCAGAGAGCGGGATAATTGTTGAAACAGGTGTAACTGTCGAGGTGTCAGCTCGTCTCTCTCTGTCTTCTGGTCCCCAAACCAACCTCCGCCTATGACTCCATCTCGCAAGTCTTTCAGACAACCTTGGTGTGATTTCTTGACAAAAGCGCGCTCGCTCTCAAGGTGCACTCGAGAGCGGAGTAGAAAGGGACAAAGACAGAGCCTCAGAGAAGACGGGAAAAGAGATGGATCTCGTCTCTAATTATGCAAGAAAAAGAGACTTTGTGAAGATAAAGTTGGCTGACACAAGGGCACACTGAGGGACACGCTCACTTTAGGAAGATTTTTCAAAGTGGGAGGCACAAATGGTTGTTTGCGCTATAAGCCATTGCTCCTAATTGGTACAAACTTAATGAATGCGGGGCGCTGTGTGCAGACAGATGCTTTGTGCAATGTGGCAGATTTCAGTGGCTGCGCGTCTCTTTCCATCGCAGGAACATCAAGAAAAGAAGAACATTTGGCAGGTCACAAAATTATGCGAGGAAAAGGGGAAACCCAAGAAGAAGAAAAAGAAGGAGGGAAAAAAGTAAACAGTTGTTTATTTTTTTTTTAGTTAATTTATGGGTGCCTATGAAAATGTGTAGAGTTATGCGTGTGTGTTTAGTAGTTCTCAAGTGTTTATCTATTTGTTGAAGCCATCGCTTCTGTTTCGGCTTTCTTGCCTCGCCAGCTCTGTGGCTCTCAATTAGCTCGCAGGCCTCGGGGACCTAATTAACCAGTTCAATTAATAAATAATTTTCTTAAAAATCCCACACAAGCCATTCTGACATTTGGGAACCGCTCAGGAGCTGCTGGTTAGGGGAGACAGAGGAAGGAATGATTAGCTTGTTTGCGATCTCTGCTTATCCCCCAGGTGGCTGGTGCAGGGGACTCTGTGGTGTATCTGTGTGGCTGCATTGAGGGGAGCAACCTCACAGAGCTGGGCCCCACAGCAGAGGGAGGCCCCCTGACCTTTTATCGAGTGTCCAATCAATAATGTGCGAGCGTCCATCTCTTTGAGTTGCAGCCTGAGCCAGGGCTTCTGAAGGCCCGCGGCCAGCAGCAAAGAGGGATGGGAACCGGCTACACAGTGGGCAAAAGAGTCCTTGGGGGGCCAGCAGTGGAACAGAACCAACAGCCTCATGTCATTTAGTCATAATGATGTCTTCCTTTAGTTGAAAAGGGATGGGGGGTGTAAAGGATGCAGGTGGGGGTAGTGTGTCAGAGTCAGCATCACTCCTCTTTTTGTCTTCGGTCCGTCATCGTATTCCGCAGAAACATATTCTTGCTTTTGTCCTTCGTACAATCTCATTTATCTGGTCATATGTTCAGTCAGTCTGTAATGCACAGTTGTGTTAAAAAAAAATCAACCAGATCAATCAGATTTTTATTTCTACCTCGTAAATCATTTACTAGAAGTAGTAAAGGTGCAGTTCAGAAACAGAAAATCAGGAGACTCAAACGTTTTAGCATGCATGATTCTGTGGATTTGCTGATTAATTGAAAAGGGTTAGAAAGATGGGAGCTGGAGTTTTAAGACTTTGACTTGTGACTTCACTTTCATGGTTGGTCTGCGACTTATGCAACTGACACAGACCACAACTCCAACAGCTCATCCACTGATGTTTATATTTTGCTTTGAAAGGTTGATTAATTAGCTAGTGATGTTCGTAGTCCATAGGTTGCTAATAATTTATTAGAATCTGCTCATGTTAGCTTAAAAATACTGATGTGTTTTCAACTGAAGGCTGCATTAATTGAGTTTGGAAAATATACTTAACTCTATCTATGTGTCCATCCGATTGTCATGTGATTTTTGAGCGAATTTTTTAAATGTCGCAAAAAAAAAAAAAAGCTAAATTGAAAGGTGTTTTCAGGAATGTGTTGCTAGTTGTAATTGTTCAGACATATCAACTATTAGTGACAATGTTACCTGCTGTCTGAAGACATGGAGAAAGTAATGTGATTCTAATGCTTGCCGACGTTGGACACAGTTGATCAGTCATGTGAGGTAAATTTTCGCTACATCAGGATTTATTAGGCATGAGAATGTTTTTCGCACATTAATTCGTCTTTTGGAAAAGCCCAAACTCACCTACATTTTTTTGCAAAATTGAGGAAGTAACTTCAAATTTTGCAGTTTCCATCAACTTTTCCAAATCTACACACGAAAATCGTTGATGGAAACACCGTTTCTGACATTTTCTCACCGTCAAGTCAGCAGCGTCACTAAAAGGATTTTTCTTCTCTGGTACAGTTTCCTGTCTGTTGGTACATGATGAGAACAGAAGTAGTCATATCAGGAATGATGACATTTTAAATAGGGTGCATGTTTAACTCACACTTATTAAAGCCAGAAGTTAGGTTTTGTCAGATTATAGGTGGAACTGCAAAGAGCACATGCATCAGATCTTCAGTGTGAGCTTATCAAAACAGACAAGGGGAAGATATCTGGTTACACTGCAAACGAGTTACTTCAAAAATACCACTGACTATGATTACCCATCAAAACAACCACTCCAACGACTATGGGCTTACAAAAAGTTGCTGGGAACAAAGTGCAGTTCTCTCTGAAACTATGAGGAAGACGACATCATGTTGCTAGAGGAAATTAGTATTAAGGATGCCAAATTAACCCAGAAAAATCCCCAGACTTTAATCCAGTAAAAGTCTGACCCTGTCATTTTCTTGAAAAGTCTAATATTTCATTTCCTCACTTTCTGTAGTGTGGTAACAAATGTGATCAAATTTTCCCGTGTTTTGCTCTAGAATAGGAGGGACAGAATTCCTAATGCACTTGAGAGTAAGTAAATAGAAGCTACTATATGAACTTTACTCACTTTTTTTTATTATTTCAAACAGAACCGTATATTCCCCTGTGAGCACCGTGGAACAGATGTGCTTGTTTAATTTGTCGTGTTACCTCCGAGTCCCGATATTACAGGATCTGGTTGTCAGGCACTGATGGATCTGACTTTCATTAAACACTCACCAAACAGCCTTCCTTCCTACTCCATTTGCAGCCGTCTCTAAAACATGTGATTTCTGACCATGAAATGCTCTTTTAGCAGACGAACGAGACTTGAAAGATGAGCGAGAAATGATGTTTCCTTTTTGTTTTGTTCTTTTCTTATAAAAATGTCAGTGAGGAGTCAATCACTTGAGATCAAAGCAGCAGGGACAAAAAAAAAAAAGAAAATACAGTGATGATACATGAGGTTCCCATAGGCTGATTAAAGACTGTAAGATTAGCCTGCTGGACTGTCACAAAGAGCAAAAACTGGTCCTTTATATTAGCTGTTAATGCACAATAATACCTTAAACATCTGCAACACTGCAAGAAGAGACTCAGCTGAGTCATAGAAGGATAGACAAAAGACAAAGCATTACATATACAGCAGACAAACAGAAAACACCTGGTGTAACAGCTACTGATGGCATATTTTATTTTAGTTGTTGCTAAATTTTAATTTTGTCTGCCAAATCGTTAGTTTTATTTTAACATGACACAGCCTAACAGTGCCTAAACATCTGATCCAACTTATGTTATTTTTGAAGTTGTATGCTGCTGTATGCCAACAAAAGCTCATTTCCTGAGTCTTTTTTTATCAGCTGAATGATTCAGGTCAAAGCTGAGTATCCTGCTCTGAAAATGATCAAAACCTGGGCAGCTAACATCAGAAAAGTAGCTAAAGTAAAACTGAAAACTTCAGAGAAGGGACGTCCTGATCCGTTTCAAAGTATTAGCTTGCTGTCTTAATCAAAGCATGTTTAAATGAAGGGTGTAAGTGTAGCTGCTCGGACTCAACTTCCACCATCTGTTGTGGTTTTACCCATATTAGTGCATTTAGAATATTTTTATCCGTCTTTGAGTGTCCTAAAAAGTGATACATGTATTTTATTATTACTATTATAATTATTATTAATTTTATTGACAGTTAAATTATGTATTTATGTCTGTTAATTTCCCAAGATTCACAATTTTATGCCTTGATAAGGTTTTCAACTGTTTTTTTCAAAATATCTCTGTTGCTAATACTCAGGAGATTAAACTTTTCTTACGGTAATAAAGACTCATCTGGATGTCTCGATGATTACTAAACATGAAGTCATATCTGACGTAAAATTTTGGGTGAAGATCAGGGAAAAGGTCATTTATCAACTACTTCAATTAAAAAAGAAAAACTTCTTCGCTACTTTTCACTCAGGTTTCAACCACAAAACTGAGACTTTATTAGTAAAGGTTTCAAATCACAGATTTTAACAGTTATACTATCCTCCTCACTGTGGATGTTTCTGAAATAAAGGTTGTGGACACATTTTGTATGTGTTCATGCCACTGCAATACAATATTAACTTTGTTCCAACATATTCTGCTAATAACTGCGGCTGAAAATTGTTTTTTTCCACGTTTCTGTTGAGGATGCACAAGCAACTCATATGTCTAAGCACTAAACACGTTCTGACAGTCTTGTACCAAGACTTAGACGACGCAAAAGTCAAATTGCTCTGACCTGTTTGTTCAAGCTAACTATCTTCAGTGGAAGTCATCTTCATCACAAGTACACAGGAAATTTTTCAGCCTATTGATTGGTAAAAGCAAGGAGAGTATGAGTTAAAAGGGGATCTGAAGGTGGGCTGACAGATGCAAGACGCAAGCAGGACCTCGAGACGGAGAGACTGCTTTTGTTCTCTGTCAGGTTTGACTGAGGCCTACTCCGCTCAGAGGTGACTGTTGCTCTCTCCACTGGCCTCTAACCCACCCCGGAGATCACTCCACTCAACTCCACTGCCTCCTCTTTGATGCAACCGAGGGGGGCTATTGTGTAAACATTTTGCTGGAGCATTCGAGCATCTTAATCTTCCATAAGGTGATCTTTGGAGTGGAGCAGCGCAGGGTGCCGATGTTCAGAGGAGCTCCCAGATGTAGAAAAGAAACAGGGAACGAAAAGAGGCAGAGGAAAAAAGAAGGGAGAGGAAAAAGAAGCAGGTTTGTGTACTTGCTAGAGTGCTGGGAGCTAGAGTTCACTACGGGGGCGTAAGTGTGTCAAGAAGAGCGCTTTTCCCCCGTCCGCAAGCCCCGGGCCCTCTCTGCAACATTAAAAAGCATAAACAGTCAATACTGAATGTAACTCAGAAAAAGAGCAAGAGAGGGAGCGTGGAAAAAAAAAAGGAAACAAGTACGAGAACGCAAGGGTGTTTCAAGCGTTACACAACACAGTGAGATCAGAGGAACAGAGGCTGGGCTATGGTGTATAGTTGCAAAGCTTTCTGATGGTGGAAGGGAGCCTCTCCAAGTGAATCATTCATTGCGGGCGGCAGGGGTGTAAATACGAAGGGGAGGGTTGAAGGAGTGCGGGATCAAGGAAATACACACCTGGTGCAAGACAGGGGTCAGATTGGACCCACTCAAAAGGAAAGGAAGCAGAAAAAGGGAGCGAGTTGTTTTGGCATACCTCCGTTTAGACAACAGCACTGCTTCTGTTGGTGCGTTTGTGCAAAGCGGGACAGAATGGAGTAGGTAGAGGGGCGCATATGGTGGGAAGCTGCTTGTGCCGGTACGCATGCATGAAACACATGCCTCCCGTGCCGATGAGAGGAAAAAGGCTCGGATTGTTTGAAAAGTGAAAACACTTTGAAATATTCAACATTTTAGACTTCTTCCAGCTTCAAGATGTGAGGGTTTGTTTATCCGGGGCGCATTGTTCTCGCCCGTAAACTGCTCAAAAGTCTCAATCAGTCACTCCCCCTTTCTGTCTCTGACAGGTTTTTTTTTTTTTTTTTAAACACTCAACACCTGGCTGGCTGACTTTGCAGCTGAAATCAGGAGAGAAGTGTGTGCATGTGTGTCTCAGGCTTTTTTTAATCATTCATTCAGTCAGTCGTTACATATTCAAACCAATGAATTCTTTCTCAGTAGTTTGTTCTTAATGGAAAATAGCTTCTTGGGGGCAGATTGGTACTAAAAGACCTACGTGCATTTCATATTTAACATCAAAAAGCATCTTGAATTACATCCTTTAGGTCCAAATCTAGCCACCTTTCTGTTTGGTTAAGTTTTTCAAACTTTGCATCTTTCTTCCAGCTATAAAAAAATGACATTTCTTTTGATTTTGCTACTGGAGATTTTAAGTAATATACTGGTCAACTTGCCTGATATTGTTTTCTGTGCATGAAACCACAACTAGGAGTCATTTCTGCTGGTTGTTTAAACGCTGTTGCTTTTAAAAATCAAAAGTGAGCCAAAAAACATCAGATTAAGAATTGTAGAACAGCCTTAAATAAATATAAACTACTCTGAACCACATTCAAGATGTTTATGCTTTTTATTTTCACGTTTTATTAAATGCAATGCCGGCTGCTTGGACGCCGTATATGATGTCAGATGAAATCACCCATTGCCTTGAGGATGTTTATAACAATTTGTGTCAATAAAAACTATAAAGTAAGTAAATAATCTATATAAAGCACTCTACACCAAAGCAATGCAAGACTATTAGGTTGTAATGATATACAGGAGACTGCTTGAGCTTAAGCGGAAAGCTCAAGAACCAACTTTAACCTCCTGTAACTGGGCTACCAATTATCTTCCATGTGAAACATATAGGAGAATAGGAAGAAGAATAAGTGTTTTTGCCACAAATAAGGCCCCAACTACACTTTGGTTGCATTAGTCCAATTTAATTAAACTCTGGATAGTTTGGATAAAAATTTTGATTTGTTTGGGGTGGTGTGTAATCAAACTCGGGTCCTCTTACTAACCTTGGTCTTGGCTCAGTTACAATGAACTTTGCAGTGGTTTGAATGCATATGTGAATGCCAAGTGGACCAGAGGCTGCTCCAACAGCAGGAAGCAAACTACAGCGCAGGACATTGTGGGTAAATACAACCAAAACAAATGTACATGTCTGGTGCTGGCAGGAGAAATTGCTTGTAGTCAGACCTGGGGTGAAGAGAAGGTAAAATCCTTGGTTAGATGAATATATGCAGGCGAATATTTACATAGACATTTGATCTATGTAGGACTCAGAGGTTAGGTAGAGAAAATTAGTGAATACCATCAAGCTCTGAAGCTCTGAAGACTCAATAAAGTCCATTGTCTGGAAATGGAAAGCCTTTGGTACAACTATAAACTTACCAAGTCATGACTGTCCATCAGAGAAGCAGTCAAGAGGTTCGCAGTGCACTAAACAACTAATGTAGCAAATGAACATGATCTAAATCAGATCAAATCTGTGGCTGGACTTCCACCCAGTCTGACGTCTGACAGCGCCTGAACTGTCTTGCAAAGAACGCACAAGAAAGCTGCCATGAATTTTATAAAGCATCGACCCAAGAGATCTGAATAGAAATGCCCACCACAAAAAATCTATTTCAGATTTTTGTATGTAAGAAATGGAGAAATCCTGTATCAGTTTCTTTCCACTTTACATTTTTGCAAAAAGCTGAACAAGACGAAATTCTTTTGAGGTGCTTCAGCCAATTAGCTTTATGAAGGTTAAAATGTGTCATTCTTTCTTTTTGCTGTATTGAACAATCTGTCAACTTAAAACCAACTTATCAAACTGTGGTTTATGTGCGCAGTTAAACTCCTCAAATGTTTGCTTTTTTGTTTTTAAATAATAAAAAATATTTGAGATCAAGTGAAACACACTAGATGTGACCTAAAACTTCAAATGTATACTTTTTCCAAATAAACTGTGTCCCTTTTCACAAAAATGTTCTCCTGGTTTATGGCTAAACAAAAAGTTACTTCGCTGTAAAGTCGTGTTTGAGCCACTTTGCTGCCAGAGCTTCAGATTTTAAACATTTAGAGATGGAAACAAAATCTATGAAAAGTTGAAGAAGAAAAAAATGTGATTTCAACCCCAATGGAAAGGCCGTTTCTTTCTGTTGTCAAACAGAATGACTAAACATGCTCATTCACATGCTCCCAGGGTAGGATGTTATTAATTTATCAATGTGCTCACACACACACACACACACACCCATACACACACGCTTACAATGATTGACAATGGGATAAATTTTATTTGAATATGGCTGACATGAATTATGTAACTACAGAGACTGTCGGCTTTGTTGCCTCCCTCCAGCTCTTCGCTCTTCCTCCAAGATAACATACAGCTGATAATTTACAGTAGAATGCATTGTGAAAGTATAAAGACTGATATGGCGGCGACGCTCCCACAGAGAACAAAAACAGAGTTCTTCTGAGCAGAAGAGGGAAGAAGGTTGGCGTCGTGGCAAAGCTGCGGTGAGGTCGGCTGGCTGACATTTTTCGACACCGGGAAAGTGATTTTTCTCAAGTTCTGCTCTGATGGTAGTAGTGTGGTTACTTAGTGGACTGGGTCAGGCCAAAGGAAAAAAAAAAGAAAACACAACTGAGCACAAATGAAAGAAACAGAAAAAATAAGCACAGCAACCCTCAGTATCTGATGTTGATAGCTGTGGCAAAATGCTGTCTTTGAAAGGCTTGAGGAAACAGACAATAGTATATATTTTTTTTATTGTTGTTGCTGTTCTTCCAGGCGGCTAACATTAAAAAAAAAAAGACAGTCTGATTGGTCTGAAAGAGACTGTCAAATGTCAAGCAGATATCAAACAGCAGACATGTTTTCTTTTACAAAAAAAAAAAAAAAGATCCCGGCAGAGGAGCAGCCTAACCTTTCAGCAGGTAAGCCAGTCAAGCCCATCATGAGCAACACTCCTCGCTCTTTTCACGGCTCTGATTCACATCTATCACTGTTGACACGAGTTGCTGAAATAAAACACTTCATTCTGGCAGTTTACAGTGTATCTTTTTGGTAGTTTGCAAGAGATAGGAACTGTGCAGGAAGTAATTTGACTATGAATATTCTTTAGGTTTTAGATCTAAAATTACTTCAAGGGTTTTCTGCTTTACTCTCCCGTCTCATGTTTACGTTTCCACATTGCTTGGAAAGATTTTCAAGATTGAGTCGTATTTCGGTGTTCCAGCTCTTGTCGCTGATGCCATTCTGCTCTTTCACGCTCGTACGAAAAAGCCGAGATGTCAACGTCCCTGATTTCTTTTTTTTTTTTCCCCCGAAGCGGCGAGACTTGCAGCTGCCCTTGTTTTCATGTGCTTCACTGAATCAATAATTACCACTCAGTCACGCTGTTCAAACAAACTTCTGCACAACTTCCACATGAACATGTAGTTCTATTCTTGATATTTATCTGATATTATTCAGAGAGAGTATTTCTGTTTTCGTTTGTGCTCATTGCAGAGAGGAGGCCATGGATCAGGTTGGAGCAAGACGGGACTCAGTGAGCTGAAGAGACACTTCAGCAGACAGCGTGCGTCTGGAATTAAAGTTGCAATACAATGAGATCTGGCTGTGTTGGTTAATATCTACAGGAGGAAAATAATCCAAAACATTTGTGATTATATAGAAAATTCAACATATCTTTCCAGTGTTGTTAATTTTGAGCACATGTGAGCACGATGTGCAGAACATCAATGTGTGAGTTTTCTCCTGAACTTCAGAGGTCCAGGTTTTCACATTTTTCTCAGTTTAAGCTGCTAAGACTTGACTGGAAAGGTTTCTGAATCCTCCATCAATCTTACATCTTAGTCAGTTAAAATTTTCTTGCCAGGTTCTTTGCGCGTTTCCACATTTATTTTGATGATTTATTTTTATTGATGAGCTCCAAGGATACCATGGATCTGTGCCTCAGGTATTTCCAGATTTACCTATTTGCTCTTTTTTTTTGATGAACATGATTCCAAATTATTCACGGGAAAAAATTTGCCTATTTGCAGATTTTTTTCCATTGAACATATCTAATATATTCGAAAGAAAATTCAGATTGAAGAAATGAAATACATGTGAGTAATGCCTAAAGAGTGAAGATAAAGAAATGTTATCCATCTGTAGTAACACCAAGACGGTTTCCATTGTGGGTATTAATGCATATTAAAGGATATTTGGTGCTATTAATTGTTAAAATAGGCAGGTATAATAATTGTTACTGGATGTCTCAAAATAATTTTGTAGACAGTTCTGGTGCGTAATCTCTGCGAATAACAGAAATCCACTTTAAGAAATTTTGGGCTTGACTCTGGACGCTTTTCAGCTTGATATTCTGAAACAAAAAGCCAAATCATGTCTTCCATGTCCACCTCAGCTATGAAACCTAAATGCTGCAGAAAGCAAATGTTGCTCTTTCCGTGAAAGAGGAACATGTGCAGCTAAACGCCGTGCAGCTAAATGCTGAACATGTGCAGTTAAATGCTGCAAATGTTCCTCTTTTGAGGAAAATGAATGGGCTTTGAAAATAGGGGCGCACCAATGACAGTTTTCTGCCCAATCACAGATCACTGATATTTAAAAAGCCTGAGTTTCTGGTCTGGTTTTGAGGTTAATATTTTTTTTAATAACTGACAGGTGTTACAAGGTCACAATACACTTTCAGTGTTCCAATCTTATTTTATTTAAGAACAATAAAACAATACAAACTTGTTTAATCTCAAATATAAATAAAAAGTTTAGAGCATTGCTGCCCAAACTAAATTAACTAAACTTTAAAAAGTCACTTCCTTCAGTCTTTCATTTTTCACATTTAAAAAAAAATGTTCATAAGATTTCTACTAAGATTGGTTTTACCTGCAAATATTGGCCAACTGCCAATCACCCAAAAGGAAATCAGAGGCAATCAATTGGTCAGCTGATCGTTGCTGCCGTCCACCACTTTTACATTTATTATTAGTCCAGCATGGCTAAATCAAAAATCTCAATTTCCTCCTGTGTAGCATCAAAAACCTGATGATGATTTTCTTTACTTGTCTTCAAAGACTGGACCAGTAGATCGCTGATATAGAGAGGAATCGCCAAACATGCCTCTCTTGGTTTCCCTCAACCCTGAGAAATTTCATATAATATTTGAGTTTCCAATTGGAAAACCAACAAGAACACCATCTCAAGTTCAAATTCCAGCTTGGAAAGTCAGAAGTCGCAGAAGAATTTGAATTTAACTCCCAATGTGGCTGACTGCATGTAGACGGTGGTGAAAGTTTCCAATACAAAACTATTTCCAAACTCTTTAGGGCAGATGTATCCGGTTTAAGGAGAAGCACACATAGTCCTCTAAAATATCTATTTGTGAACATTCCTTTTCTGTTTGAACACATAACATAGAGTGAAATATATTGCCACTGGAACATATTGCTAATGTAAATATTACCAAAACAAATAACTCCAACTGCATCCATTCCGGCTAAAATGTTCTAAACTCGAGTGTGACATCATTCCCAACTTCAACATCTGAGAAAAACTGAACTAAACAAAGCAGCACAAAGTGGAATTAAATTAGTAAAAAGGTGAGTTTTAAGCAAGCTATTTAGGTTGGATTTTTCTAATTTCATTAGCGTAACATAATGTTACTGCGATATGAAGATTTAAAAGGTTTTGTACACATCGTTATCAGGGGATGCCAACAACCTTTCTGTGTCTGTGTATATAAAAATGCTTTTTTTGTAATTTCCTATAATTTGCTGTTTATACAAACTGTTTCAGTGATGTCGTGTTGAGATACTATGTGAGCAGTGAATCATCAACAGTAGGGAACAAAGCTGGGGGAAAATATCAACTTCCTGCCCGCGTTTCTCCACCTCAAGATTAATCTAATTTGGTCTTTATTGAGAGATGGATAACAGCAGTTTTGTTTTATTTATGTATGTTTTCTTTCCCTTTTTTTCCCCTCCCTGCTCCCTTCCTTTGTTGCTTCTCCTCGGCTCCCTCTGACAAAAGACAGCCAGCCTGCCAAGCCCGGTGTTGCTCTGGGACGGAGCTGTCAATCACTCCTGACGGCACCCTGACAACATGTACGTTAAAATTTCAAACGGGACTCAAAGGCGGCGCGTGACAGCCGAGCCTTTGAAAGTGGCTGTAGCGCTCGGCGACAGCCAGAGGAGCGCGGATGGAAAACAAACTAGAAAACAACAGTGCAGAGGGAGAAAAGGAGAGAAAGTCTGATACACAGAGAGGGGAAAAAATAATAAAAGTTAAAAGCAAAACAGTGAGGAATGTGGGTCTTGATATGATGGAAACTGGCATTAGTTTCTCCCTTAGTGGATCATTGTTTTTTAATTTGGTTGAAATCCCTCCTGACAGACGCTCTCGGTCTTCTGGGGACGCTGCAGAGGGCCCATCCAGGGACGGCGGCACCTCAGAGGGCCTCGCTCACATCTACCAAGGCCCCCCCTCGCTACCACATCCTCCAACAGAAAACAACCGTGCACCAATCTTAGCATACCTGATTGAATCTTGAGCATCTCTTTATTGCTTCACAATTGATTCCCAGTAGAAATGGAAAGCAGACGGCATGAATCTAACATGTTCTGCCTTAAATATCATGAAAGAAAATGGACAGCTCAATTTAGATTCCTACACTGCAAGCCTGAAAACAAACATATGCCATATGAGCACAATGTGCACACATTAGCTTATAGATCAGAGCACCGGCACCTTTTCAACAAGGCTAAACAAGCAGCCCTGCACAAAGTCCCAGGCTGTGCCAGACCCTATGGTGGAACTACCATCTCTGCAGTCCTGCTCCAATCATTCAGTCGGCATCTACATAAACAGTTCAAAAACACTCTCTGGATTTGAAACTGCTACAAAGCCACCAGATTATTGTCTGTCTGGTACTTTGTTCGACCATGCCGGCTGTGTGTGTGCTTGCCGAAGTTTGTTTGAAACAAGCTCTCCTAAAAAACAACTCTGACACCACAGCATGCGCCCGCAGCTACACTGCGCGTTGTGGACGAGCAGCATGAGAGCTGCTGCTGGGACACAGGTCGTGTCAGCCTGTTAGTGATTTGTTTTTTCTTTTTTTTTTTCCAACTCCTCCCTGTGGTAAAGCTTTGTCGAACCGCTGATAGGCGTCAGAACAAACAGGAGATGTGGCAGTGGCACACAAAGAGGCTGAGCCGCGTGAAATCGTGCCATTGTATGGCTCGTGTCTACATACATAAGAGTCCGAGCTCACGTCCAAACATATGCAAGCAAGCAGACGCGCGTACGAGCTGCTGAGAGCTTTAAGAGTTGTGGAAAGAACTTGAAACAGAAACCCTGCAGACAGAAAATGCTCTGGCTTCTAGTGCCCTCTAGTGCATGGAGCTGACTGGGAAACCGACTGAGGTTTTTAGTTTCAACTGGTCAGAAACTGAAATGCACCAGTGTGAGTTTACTTCTGTATTTGTATTCAGTTTTTTTTTTTCATTTGTTTTTTTTGTGTGTGTCTTTTTAACAATCATGCCACATTTTCATTTACTTTCATAATTTTTTTTTTTTGATTCCAGTAGACCAAATGATGCCAAAGACTATTTTATGTCAGGCTGACATTTTCACAAACTGAATTTAAATGTTGTTGGAAAATACACCTATATTTAATTTATACTTTATTTTACAACTTTATTGTCTATTGTTAATTTTTACATATTTTCTGTCTTTTAATTCACAGACTGGTTTTTATTCTCATGTTTTTTGTATTCATGATATTTTTAAATGTGCTTTTTACATAAAATTGCTACTGGATGATTTTTATATTGGTGACATGGCTTATCACCCAGGGCATCATTCCACATGAGGGCAGCACAAGCACCTGGAAAAGAAGCCTGGGCTGTATTTAATCACCTATACGTTAAAATAAAAGAGATAAACACTGGTCAAACCCGAGCTGTAGGTTTCCACACTGAAGAAATATCTGTGAAACTATGAAATATTTTCACTGCTTTGAGACATAAAGATTATATTCAACTGAGTGTGAAAGTGGTCATATTTAAACTAACTAAACCATGTGCAACACAATGCTTCAAAAGTGTGAATATTTATATAATTAATGTCACATAAATTTAAGTGCAAATTTTATGGACATGTTTGAAGAATTTCTGAATACCTAATTGTAAAAATCACAATTGTTCCTCCTCATTCTGCCACATGGAATTAAATCTACATGAAATTTAAAACTGGAAAGCTAAAATTTGATTTTAGTTCCGATGTGTTTTGTTCTCTTTAGTTTACTTCTACACACTTAGATTAGATTAGATTAGATTAGATTAGATTAGATTTGCCTCTATGATATAAATATGGTTTTAAAATCAACAGTTTTTGTTTTGTTTTATTTTAATGATAATAAAGTTATGAAAATACATACATCTTAGTGTTACTTTCACACTTTAGACTAATAAATAAATCATTAAAAAAACATTTAAAGAACATTTGAATAAGAGTTTAAGCATTTCTTGATTTTTTTTAAAAAATACTGTGTGCCGTAAATCAGTTTAAAAGCAACTACAGATAGCAAAATGATCTAACAACCAATCAGAAGCAAATCAATGGGGGTCAACATTGAAATAATATTTGGATATTCTGATAAAAAAAATTAGACATTTTTTTAATGCAACATCTCCCTAAAAAGTTATTTAGGAAACATTAAAACCACTTAGGAAAAGAAAATGACTAAAAACGAGAAGTAAAATCCAGTCTAATGCAGACTGTAATCTGCACCGTCCTGATGCAGTTTAACATATTTAGGTGGAGTGGAGTTTGTGGCTCTGAGCAGCAGCTGGTTCCTCCGGTGTGAGGACCCCAATGTGGTCCTAATTCACTTTAATAAAGAAGGCTTTTTGTAAACCCCCTTCATATACTTTTTGTGCATGCATGATGGAAGCAGCAGAGGTGGGATTTGAGAGGCACCTCAAAGCTCTGATTATCCTGAGTGTCCCTGCCCAATAATGTTACCTGCTGGGACAGCAGCACTGCTCCTCTAAATAAATTGCAAGTGGCCTTGGGCAATGAGAGGAACCTTCCTTTGATCTGCCTGACTGCCAACGAGGAAAATGTGCAGGCAGTCAATCAAGCTCTTAAGGCTTCGCAACAATGGAGCAGAACCTGGTTTATTATTTATTTTTTAAATTGATGCGTTTCATTATCACAAGGTGTCTACTTGGTGGGGTGGCAGGGGCCGCGGAGGGAAGGGGAGCGACATGATCAATAATTGATATGCGGTGTGAAAGGGCTGATTTGCCGCCTCTCCTCTGGTGCACTTGTCACTAGCTGTTGTCAGAACACATTTGCTTTGATGACAAATTTGAAGACGTGAACAACAGCATCAGATCTTATTATGAATTTAGGGAGCGGGTGAAAGGCAGGGGCCTCTTCTCGCAGCGGCTCTGTTTGTTCGGGAGGGCGCTCTGGAGGAATGACTACCAAGCGCTGGGGGTGAGTTACAGTCTTGTAAGCGTGGAGATGAGAGGAGGGGGTTGAACTTTTTTGTCATGTGTCAGTAAACAGCGTGACTTGTTTGAAAGGCACCTGGATTACAGGGTGAAAAAGTTGCTCTTTAAACCTTTAAAGCTTCGGGGTGTGGGAGATACGCCACGTCAAAACAGAGCGTGGAGATGAGGAGTGAGAGCAGCTGAAAGCCATCACTCCCCACCACCACCACCACCACCACCCTGCTGAGAGAAGAAGAAGTTGTCCTGCTTTTTTAACAGAGTTTGGGTCATGCTGCATGGTGGAGAATGTGAAATAGATTCAGAGCAGTAGAAAAAAAAAAGACTTGGACTGCTCCAAACTGTGCAAAATGTCCTAATATGACATATTTAGCATAATCAAATATTTCCATATGTTGTAGAAAAATATTAAATTCCTGTTTTGAGTCTCTTAAGAATAACAAAATTATTCCAAATGATAGAACAATTAGAGTTGTTTAGATTTGTTTAAATCATTTTCTTCAAAGTAAAACCTGACAAAGATTTCCTTAATATTTGGTGTAATTACCTCTTTTACTGCATTACATGAGTCAAGCATTCTCAAGTACTTAGCTGAAATTCTGGCCCATTTCTCCTGACAGAAATGCTTTCAGTACCACCTTGCTCACACCCCTCAAATTGTCTTTGGTATAGAAATCAGGATTTTGTTTAGGCCCCTCCATTTTATTTTGTTGTAATTAGTTCGGCTTTAATCTTAGGATCACGCTCTTCATTGTTGACATCTTGAGATGCTGCATAAACATTTCCACATTAATCTCTTTACTCATGGTGTCATCTAGTTACGAAGTGCACCAGTCCCTCCTGCAGCAAAACACCCTCACAACATGATTCCATCTTTCCTGTACGTCCCTCTATTTCTGCTCAACATAAAAATTGCCATTATGGACAAATATTTATGTGTTTTAGTTTCATCAGCTCACAGGACATTAATGTCTTTTGCTTTTATCTGGTGTTTTATGTTGCTTTAAGAGTAATGGCTTCTTCCTATGAGATCGGCTTTCCAGCTCATGCTGGTACAACAAATACTGACACCTTTTTGCTTTTGTTCTGGGGTTAACGCAAACATTTCAAACCAAAACATGTTCATAATTGTTTGAAATTTTAAATTAGTTGTGTCTGATTGACAGTCAGATTGTACAGTGTATGTAAATATCTTGTTCCAGCTGTATGTACAGAGAGTGTCTTATGAAAGTATTTAGGGCCCTTTGGGCTTTTCTCGCTCAGGAAGAGGACATGTGATTTAAGCAATTAAAAAGTTGAATTGAAGCATGTGTATGTATTTAGTCTTTACTGTTTTACCTTAAATAAAATCCACCTACCGATAATCTATTTATAAAATGTGACTGAAGTAATGATAAAATTCACTTTATTGAATGGGTAATATGATATGTTTTCCAGGCACATAGTGCCATTTTACAGCACAATCAAATTAACAATGTCAACTTCAGCTGTTATAAAAATGCTGTATGTATCAAACATAACTTAAAAGAAATCTGACTTTGCAATCTGATGCCTTAAAATTGGGTCTCTGTCTCTTTAAGAAGCTCCTGCTCTTTCAGCTCGTCATCATAAAAATGCTTTTCCATTATGCCGTGTACAACCATTATCAGGAGTGTTGTGCTGGGAAGTAGTTTGTATGACAAGCCCCTTTTAATCTAATAAAATAAATTTGTAACAAGGTGTAATGTAAATGGTTTCCCCGGCAACCATTGCTACGATGAATCTTTAATGAGCAATAACTGTTTCAGGGTTAAGAAGCTAACAAGCAAGCTTATTTTGACTGTTGCCATTAAACTAGAGACGGGAGTCAAAATATTTCAGATTTCAGAGAAAAGCAGCGAAATAGCCCTTTAATTTAGTACTTAAACATCATTAGCCCCAGGCCAGTGCAAATCTCAAACATTGAACAAGCAGTTTAGCAACGTAAAACTAATTTGGGGTGTAGCTTTCTGTTTGTTTGTTTTTCTCCAATTCTTGTGCCACTGTGCTGTTTTAACGAATCTCCACAGAACATTAACTATTATGAGAAAGAAAAGGTAAAATTTGATGGTTGAGGTATTTTACAATAATATGTCTTTCAAAAATAAGATATACTTAAAATAATTACAGATTGTACTTTCTTTAAATACTTTTTTATGACATGGTCTGTACTTTGTTTAAATTATTTTCTCATGGCATGTTCTGTGTGCAAATTTAACAAAACTTTTAAAATAAACCCAGATGAGAATCTGTTCAGCAAAAAACTCAAGAGAAAGTGAGTGAAAAAAAAACCACACATCAACAATTCAACATAATTGACAGCTGCATCCATTTGCTCCGTCCAATCCCTCCGTCTCCACTCTGTTCTTCCAACACCATTTCCTCTTTTAATTATCCCCCCCCCCACGAAAAGAAAAGATGGAGCACATCAGACGCATCGCGGTAAATCCCGGGCCTGGCACGGCCTCATAGTGGCTCCCGCGTCTGGCAGTCCCGATAGAGCCTGGCGCTGGCAGCGACAAGAGAAGTAGAGGGTCGCCTGGAGATTTTCTGACGGGAAGAATTGAGAGGATGATCTCTCGGTAAAACAGAGAGGTCCTCATTCTCCTCCCGGCGTGGGAGGCTTTTTTTTTTTGGCAAAGCACTTTCTCATCATACCACATTTTCAGCTACCAGATTAGCCAGCTCTCAGGAGCAAAACTCACACACAGACTCCCTTGTTTACACCTCAGTACCATAATGTTTTTTGTAATGACTGTTCTGTAAAAGGGCACGTTGCAGGCACTGCAATCGCGGCTGCTCTCCTATCTCCCTGCACAACATTTTAGAGGTGAGACCTATTGTATATAGCTGGGACAGAGGAAGCATGATTTAGATTAAGGGAATGGGAAGTCTTTTATATTGAAAGAAGTCTCCTCTGACCTGAAATGTGGTTTTTACTGAGTGAATTCCACATTCTAATTACATATCACCCAGCCCAATGGATTTTTCGTTGGCAGGCTGGATGTTTCCACTCTGATTGCTTTTTGTCAAAGTTTCTCCTCTCTCCGTGGGGCGCACATCAATCACCGGCAGCCATTCCGCAGGCTAACCGTGGCATCATCTCCCACGCGATTACACCCAATTCACATTGAGCTCCTCGGACACAGTGGAGCTACAAATAGCCCATTGCTCTGTTTCCCCCCTTACCCCTTTCCCTCTCTTCCATCATCCCGAGATGAAGAGTGGAAAGCTCCCGCAGAGGGTGGCTTTCTTCTCCTCCTGAGGGGAACTGAGAAAGCAGGCGAGGGCCTCTGTGATGTCAGTTTCCCTTCAGGGTGGGGAGGAGACGTCTTGTAGCGCAGCTAAAGATGATCGCTTGAGATCCCGAGAAACAAGGCTCCCCTTTCCCCTGGAAGCTGCAGGAGCATAGTGGGAGTCGGGGTGAGCTGACGCTCCTCCATGATGCAAATTACAACAACGACAGTGGTAAATGTGGCAATAGGTTCCTCTTGAACAAACTTTTAGAATTTTTTTGTCTCTGCGAAAATGTTAAAGGTCAGGAGAGTTCAGCTTTAAGAGGAAAGAGGTGGCCCAAAGTTAACTAAGGCCATGAGCAGAATTTGATTTAGGGTAACATCATCCACCAGCCACCACAAACTTCCTTTTGCCTTACTTTTAGAAGCAGGAGGTGGGTCAACAATAAATCTCTGAATTAACTGTTTAACAATCACATCAGTCATTCTCGATTGTTCATTTTAAAAATTTTATCACTTAGTATAAGATATTTTGGCAGGGGAAAGTCATTTGTAAGCTTTAAGGTATTCAGAGAAAACCATTAGTGGAATAACAAATAATAATAAAGAAAAAATTAAGTTAATTTGAAAGAATACATTAGAATAATACAGCATTTTCTGTTACAAATAAAGCTTATTTAAGTTTTTTGTTGTGAGGAGAAACCAATATTGGATCAGAAATTCTTGTCTCATCACTTTGCAGACTGTTTTAACTCAAGGTTTTTCTGTCTATCGTCTGAATGCCCTCAGCCTTAAATTAAATAATAACGGAAATGAGAAGATATAAGTAATTTTTCCAGTCCCCTTTTTCTTTTTTGTTATTTAAGCTTATCTGGTGTTCGTGATAGAGTACAGCTCCAGGCTCCAGCTGCGCCAGTCTCTCAGCGTCATCCTTGGATTCAATCGGAATCATCAAAATGAATGCGAGACTCTCCTGCTTCTGGAAACTTCACTCGCTCACCAGTAGAAATCTACAGAAGTGGTAACACTCATTAGATGGCATTGTGACCAAAAAAAGAGGGGATTTAGTAAATTTCTTTGCCCAGACTAGAGTTCACAGATCCTCAAATTTGGAGTTAGAGGACCCACCAAGTTATTTATGGATTTTGTCAATGGAACTCCATAACAGAATAAGCTCCTACCACTGACCTCACCATCATATCTAAAATGCATTTTGGGAAGCTGAAATACCCAGGCAAAATGTCTTTGGCTGGTATTTGCAATACAGCCAATCGTAGAGCAGGATTCCCATTGTTAAGCGCTGATTGGCTGGACCTCAAAAGCAGCGGTAAAGAAGACTGTGGAAGTTAGTTTCTGCTGTTGTGTCAAGACAGTTTACTCTAGTTATGCATATTGAGGTATATTTAATGTTTTAGCCATTAAAGTAGGTATTTATATGGATTTTTCGGGCTCTTTGGAGCCCCATGCTGGCATGGATGCCCTAAGTAGCAGATTATTTCACTCGTCCATCGTAGTGACTGTCAGAGCATCGAACAAGCTCAACTTTTTTGTAATACTCTTTCCCTCTTGTGAGTTGTATTTCACATTTGATAAAAATGATGAAGAAAATCCTTAATTTATGAGCATATGAAAAATGTAAATATTTGTTCTTAATAGATTCTGATAGAACATTTCGTTCCAAAGTAAACCTTTGCTCCAGAAACTCGCAAAACAAAACAAAACATCCCATTTGATCATCTACTACAATTACGTTGCACAGCGTGATGAAAGGATATCAATGAACTACTTATGTCACTAGAAAAGAGCAGCACTTCATACATGAAACCAGCTGAAGCCATATGGGAGTTTAGGGAAGATCAGTGATCAAAAGAGCATGAAGCTTATCAACACTGTTTCTCAACATTTAAGCAGTGTCATATGGCTTTGGAAATACAGCCAGGATAGCTGTGGTTTTACCCAGGAACATAATGGTTGTGTTTGTTTTTATGCTCTGTGAAAAGCCAGTAAAGTGTAGATGGGGCCGGTGGGGGTGCGTAGGGTCTTTATCACGATGAAAGGCTAAAAGATGGGACTGACCTTTCTGGCACCAGCTGGGCTTTGGGACCACAATGCACGGCGGCAACTCTTTCTGGCACTTTCCCCCTTCAGCTCTGGGCTACACTTACAAGCCAAACACTCAAGTCCAAACATCTATCATTTTGCACAAAGACTCAAACACACTGATGCCCCGAATCCCCTCCTTTTTTATATCACAGAGGCGCTCACACAACACAAAGTTCTGTATATCTGCAAACAGACCAGTCCCGTCTGGCATCACAGTGCAACTGCAGGCTATGGAAGCAGAAAAGCGAGAGTGGATCACTGCAGATTACATCAACGCAGAACTTCACTCGGCCCAAAGTATCATCACCACTTTCCTTCAACAGAGGCTAAGCAACACTTAGGCTTTCATCCAGAACACTCCAGTAAACTGCCTCTTTGTAGTCATTTAAAGCTGTAAACGTTTACAGTTTTCCATCTAAGAAAAACTTAAAGCAAAAAATCAGACCTTGTTTGGTGAGTGGGCCTCAAAAAATGACCCGTACACCTCAAATGCTTTGTTTCTAGGGGGCCACATAACCAAAGGGCTTTGTGTGACATTTCAAAAGGAAGCATCACACAGTGGAACAAGGATCATGCAAACACAGAATAACACTTGTGTGCTGTTCATTTTTTTGTTTTTCTTTTTGACGACGGTGGGTGGGGGTTCCCAATTCTAAAGGTAAACTCTAGCAGACAGGAGGCAAGTTAACCCTGGGCTCACACACAAAGGAAACAGTGGTCGACATCTGAAAAGGTAAAGAGTAGTAGTCCCTGACGCGTCAAAGGCCTCATGGTCAGCAGGAGAGTATAAAAGGACCTGTAGGTGAGCGCAGGGCTACGGTGCGAAAACATCCACAGCCCTTCAGCCATGGGAAAGGTATGAGCTCCTCGTGCAGCAAGGAACCAGCCAGGGCAAAAAAGCAGAAAAGGAAAAATGTATTCTGTGTTGGAGTAACAGAAACAAAAAAAGGGAGAAAAGTTACAAACTACAGGGTTCCAATCGTTTTTCTCCTTTGCCATTTTGTACTTTTTTAGTCTTATCTGACTTTTTCAGCTGTAAAAAGTTGTAGTCTGGCAACAATGGAAACTATTTTAGAATTTAAAAAACAATGCAATTAAGTTTAATTATGAGTGAAGTCTGAGAATTTTTCTGATTTCTTTTCACGGAAATTGTTAAAAAATACTCAACAACTTAAAATGCACTGATATGGAATGGTTAAGAACAGCGATATAAAATGGTTGTTTTTATGAACAAAACTGAGGAAGGTTAGGTATGAAGTAGGAACTTAAATATGTTTTTCCAGGTAGTAAAAGACTGACCTAAAATCCAGACTGAATGGATATGAAAATATACACAGAATAAACAATTTTTCACCCATCAAGCAATAAAATTTCAGTTCAAATGGGCAGCACTGTATAAATTTGAGTTAAAATGCTTGCCTTCCTCTCCTTAGATTGTGTTTTACGAGGGCCGAAACTACATGGGCCGCCACTGGGAGTGCAGCAGTGACTGCATGGACACCTTCCGGCACTTCAACTGCTGCAACTCCATGCGTGTCAGCGGCGGCCACTGGGTGGCCTACGAGAAGCCTCACTACATGGGCTACCAGTACATCCTCGGCCCTGGTGACTACCCGGATTACCATTCCTGGATGGGCTTCAACAGCTGCATCCGCTCCTGCCAGATGTTCCCCCCTGTAAGTTTATCAGACGGTCAGATCAGTGGCACCCCACTCCCCAACCAGCTCATTGACACCTTGCACATAAAAAAGTTGCTTTACATGTCACTCACTAACACAGGTCATAGTTTAAAAGGTTTCTAATTAGAAATCCAGTTAGGTATTGTAAGAATAGGATGTGCTCTAACCCCCTAAATCAGGGGTGTCAAGCTCATTTTCGTTTTGGGCCAAATCAAGATCATGGATGCTCTTAAAGGACCTGTTGTGCCAGAATGCATCGTTAAAAACCAGTTCACAAACTGTTAAAATATCAACAAATTCTTAAAATTAAATATTATTTAACCTCTTTTCAGTCCCTCCAGGATTTCATGATTATTTTTGTGATTTGCTGCAATAAAAATCTAAGTATTTGTGGTACTAATTGGGAAATATTTGCGCTTATTTATGACGGTAAATGCGACTTTTTATTACTCACTGTATAGATAATGTATTATAATCTGAAATCAATTAAGGCTGAGGCAACTGTTTAATACAATTACGAAAGTTCTTGATCATTTTTGAGAAAAATCTGTAATAAACTCCCAATTGTTGGCATAATTTGCATGAATTTCCATAATAATTCTCAGGGAACTGGAGGAACTGATTAATATAGATCAGGAACAGGAGCAAGCAGATAAAAACTGCATTGATATGATTGACAACATAATATTTAAGCGCACTTAATGCTCAGTCTAGAATCTAGAGGGCCACATAAAAAGCTACGGCAGACCGGATTTGAGTTTGACACATGTGCCCTAAAGGTAGATTTGTAAATGTTCTTCCACGGATGCGTCGACATTAAAACAGCATAATAATCAAACTCTGATGTCTTTCACTTGCAGTATAGAGGATCCTACAAGATGAGGCTCTACAACAGGCCCGAGATGATGGGGCACATGATGGAGTTCATGGATGACTGCCCCAACGTGTACGACCGCTTCCATCACCGAGACATCTACTCCTGCAACGTCATGGAGGGCTACTGGATCTTCTACGAGCATCCCAACTATAGAGGACGGCAGTACTTCATGCGCCCAGGAATGTACAGGTCCTGCGGAGACTGGGGCGGCTTCAACCCCATGATCGGCTCTTTCAGGAGGATGAGGACTAACATGTAAAACTCCACCCATGCAATCATCAAATGAACAATAAACATGTAACTCTAAAACAATGCCTTTTCTTTTGGTGGTATTATTTGAAGAAGTCTATGCAATTACAAAATCATGCATTTCTGGCATTCATGCAGATACTGCAACTCTTACTGAGGGCCTCAGGGGAAAAAATGCAGTTGTACAGTATTTTTCTATAGACGGGCAGAGCTTTGACAGAGACAAAGCAGCTGCTGCAGCTTACCATTCCTATAGTGTCCTACCTTGTATAGAGCGTACTGTGCTGACACGACAAAGCTTTGTGTCAAGCTCACAAAGGCCTGATCCCAGCAGGATCTATAAAGAGGACCGGTCAGAAGCTCTGCACCCGATCTGGTCTGAACTTAACTGAACAAAGTCACAATGGGCAAGGTAAGCTTGAGTTTTTAAGTTTGATAGAGTTACTGAAATGCAAATATTTGATTTGTAGTTTGTGGTTTAGAGTAATCACAAGTGAAATGAAATTGTGGATATATATCGATCAATACGTTTGGAATAGGAAAAGCTGCAATATAGACTATCAATACATAAAGTAAAACATTGCAAATTAAAATGCAAAAACAAGTAGCAAAAAACCTGTTTCTACTTTTGGGGATTGTATTAAATATAACTTTCTTATTTTCAATTCAGAATCAGACTTTTACTATCCATGTAATTGGATCTTTGATTTTCTATTCAACTTTCCTTCAGGCACTTCATGTACTAATTTTTATTCACCTGCCAGTCTTTTCAAAACTTTACGACTTACAGTCATAAAAAAAATAAATTCAATAATTAACCTGATTTTTCAAACCTGGCTCAGAATTGTACAGGTTTAAAAATCATTCAATGTTGAGAACCTATCGACCTATTGCTAAAGGACATGACTAAAATCATCCTCTCTTTTTCAAAGTACTGTAGAAGTAAACTTAGAATTTCATTGAAACGATTAAATCAATTCAGTGAAATATCAGATTCTTTACATGGATATTTGAAGGCTGCGACAGACTGGCGACCTGTCCAGGGTGTACCCCGCCTCTCACCCGGAACGTAGCTGGAGATGGGTACCAGCACCTCCCGACCGCATTAGGGACAAGGGTGCACAGAAAATGGATGGATGGATGGATGGATATTTGAAGGATTATGAAAGACAGGAAATACAACATTTTAATCTGCATGAATTACTGCAGTGGTATGGCGTGGCGTCGCATGGCGTCACGTGGCATTATGGTGTGTGAAGTAGTGTGACACACCATAATGCTAAAGAATTCAAGAACCCCAGATTGCTTTCATAGCACCTTTAATCACGTTTTGTGGTCTGATGACTCTCGTCTTTCTCTTGAAAATACCATATTACCTACCAAGTCTCGAAAACTTGATATCCCAACATGATGAAATATTTACTTTTTTCTTAAAATGGGGCTTCAAATCATAAAGTCAGACTTGCGCCAACCCTGCGGTTCTCTTTGTTGCATTGCACATGCCACTTTTTCCTTACACTCCTCTTTCCATTAATGCACTTAGTACACTCTGTGAAGAGTCTGGGGGGGTTTTTGGCATTGATTGTTTGTGGATGGTGTCATGACTAATGTATAACTTCTAGTTCAGCCGTCTTTCCCATGACTGTGTAGGAAATATATTTCTGCATTTAGCAATATTTAGATTTACTGAGGAAGCCAAACTTTCCATTTTCATTATAAATAAGGGGAAATAATTGCAGGCTTAAGATATATCACTATTTGTGTGTTGAGTCTGTATGGGTTTCACTTTTTCCCTCTGAAATACATTAGGTGTAAGAGAATACCTTAATGTATTGAGATGCTCCTGTACTTTTAACTGTTAACACTCATTGGGTTGCGTTTCAGCCAGGGGTAGATTATTCATTAGTGATCATAAAAATAGAAAACAAAAACCATGTCAGTGATAAGCACTGATGAGTTTAACCCTTTAGAATTTGCAGTTTCCAACACATATTTCATATGAAATGCTTCATTGACTGTTTATTGGTCTTGGCGTTCCAATCCAAGCCTCCTTCGGTTCTGCGATGCCAAATTTATTGGTATTTTATGATCAACCAGAGAGAGCTTAGAGAAAGGTGTTGATACTTTAATGACCGACTGTCTTTCGAATGCAGATTATCTTCTATGAAGACAGGAACTTCCAGGGCCGTAACTATGAGTGCAGCAGCGACTGCCCTGAGATGCAAAGCTTCTTTAGCCGCTGCAACTCCATAAAGGTCGACAGCGGCTGTTGGGTGGCCTACGAGAAGCCCAACTACTCTGGCTACCAGTACATGCTGCACAAGGGAGAATATCCCGACTACCAGCGTTGGGCCGGGTTCAACGACTGCATCCGCTCATGCCGTATGGTGCCTCCTGTGAGTTTTTAATAGCTACTCGATCCTGTTAGCAGTAAAGTTTCTCTAATCATGCAGCACTGAAACTGTCACACTTTTCTCTGCAGTACAAGGGCAACTACAGGATGAAGATCTTTGAGCGTTCTGACTTTGCCGGACAAAATCTAGAGCTGGTGGAAGACTGCCCAGATCTCCACGAGCGCTTCCACACCCGTGACATCTCCTCTGTCAACGTCATGGAGGGCTACTGGATGCTGCACGAACACACCAACTACAGGGGGCGCCAGTACTTCTTGTGTCCAGGAGAGTACAGAAGGCACAACGAGTGGGGAAGCACCAGCCCTACCTTCGGCTCTCTGAGACGTGTCACAGAGATCAACTGATTTATAGTTCATTTTTCTTTTTTTACCCCCTCTGAGCCCCACTCTTTAACCCTCCCCCCTTTAGTTTCTCAGGTGCCAGCTCTGTTGGAGCGTGGTCTCAGCTGTGTGGTCTCCAAACCTGCAATCAAACACTTTAATGATGGAGATTTGATCTATCTGAGGTGGCCTTTTGGCTTTGCTTGGTCGCTTTGCATTGAAGTTGTTCTCCAACTCAATGCTCAAACAAAGCTCACACAGAATATTAATCTTTTTCACTTTGGATTTCCCATCGTGAAAAAGAGTTTGCCCGCAGGTCCTGAACCTTCTGTCCTACTGAAATCACAATAAATGAAAACTTGATGAAAATCAACAAAAGGGACTTTTCAATTTTTCGTTCACCATCACAGCTGTCATTGTCAGATGATCTTCTCTTAAGCAAATGTGGATGCAAACATAAAGAGTAACCATTGAGGTCCTTGGAAGACCGAGAGTTTGCAATTGTCTATAGTGTCATTACACAAACACAGAGAGAAATTATCAAGGAAACAGAAGCTTATTCTTTGAAGTTTGCTCTTAAAGACAAAAAGAAGAGTATCTGAGGATGGGCATGTTGGAGTCTTTATGAGATCACATGCTGCAGAGTGAGTGCTTCGGGTCCATGAAAGTTGCCTGTGTTAGATCAACATCACAAGACCAGTGCCAACTCAAAGAGCCAGAGTCAAAGTGGCCTGTTATTAGCCCCAAGCATCAAGCTCTCTCAGAACAAAAAACAAAACCCCGTCTACATCCTCCACTCATGCATTTTTCATCACACCCAGATACTGAGCCCTTTCAGAAATAAATATCAATTATTGAAATTGTTAATTAGACGCCGCGTAATTGGAGAAGATACACATGAATAAGTAACTTTGACCATTAATTATTGATTTAAAAAATTTGAAGCCCAGCAGGGAAAGCATTTGAGCGCCTTAAGATCAAGCTAAACAAGTAATATGAGTTTTGGCCTTGAGTAATGTTCAATTAAAGGAGTGCAGTGATTTGCCGATCGTGTTTTTTTTACATCCTCGAACAACAATGCCCAGTGGACAGAAAAACGTCAACAGGGTTCAGCAGGGGAACGGTTGTGCCGGGTTCTCGGGGCACCGATGGTTAGAGATGACAGAGGATGTCCAGAGACGAAGCTGTGAGGTTGTTTAAGCAGATGTGAGGCAGTGGTTTATGATATTAATTAAATTAATTGACGAGGAATTTGACTGTAATTCACTAGGGCTCTGCGTACAGACATTTAGTATAAATAGATTAATTTTAAGGGAGATTAGAATGAGGAAAAAGGAACTACAATGTATGGACATGTATTTATGTGTTCATGGATAAAAAAGAAAAATAACTAGATGGATTTTATGTGCCCTTGTCCTGTCTGATACCTTTAGAGATGTCAGAAAAAATTCATGGCAGGTGTGAATTTAAATCCGAAAGTTGCTCAACAATTGATTTGCAACAAACTTTTCCATTTGGTTTCCTTCGTTGCTTTTTCTTTGGTTGTCTGGTGAGTTGTCCATATGTTCCAGTACAGCTGGGGAAAGTTTTGAAATCACTGCACACGTCTTACATCCATTCTATTTAATTATCTGCTGATTTTCATGTTATACAATCATAGAAACACTTTAAAGACACTACGACTAATTGTTTAAATGATCTCACTGCTAATAAAAAGTGATTTATTTTTTATTAAATTTCGAAATACATCACGGGGTTTTGTGCTGAAAACACTAAATGCATGCACTCACACCTAAACTGCATCAGCTGGAACTGCAGCTAACTTTGATTCATTAGATTGGGTAAAAAAAAAAAAAACACAATGCACCAAAGAGCTAATCCTCATTGTCCCTGCATTGTTCCTTCTCTACCTCCAGTCATGATGTTTTCAATCGCTTCACACATAAAAAGGCCAAAAAAGTGAGATCCGAGTTTTCTCCTCTTCTTCTTCATCTCTGAACCCTTTGGACTTATGACAGGAAGCTGATTGAAGGGTAAGTAGTGCATTTTGGAGAATGAATTCTTTAGATGATAGAAAAGAGAGAAAGATGGGGGTAGAAACAGAAGAAACCCAGAACATAAGTCTGTGATTCCATTATTAGTCTCAGTTCTCCTCGTCTCTCTTTTCATTTCTGATGGCTGGATAATTAAACCTCTGTAGTATTGTCTTCCATCTTCCTTTGCCCCACTTCCAGCAACGCAAATTTCCCTATGGGCAACTTTAAAAAGGCCCCCTTTTAGACATCTGTTTTTCTGATCAGCATGACTTCTCTTCCCCCTCCTTTGCGTTAATTTGTGTTCTTTGTAAAAGTAGAAAGACTAGAGCCAGGACAGCAATGAGCATACATGTAAAAATCCTCAACACTTCAACAGCAGGAACAAAAGGAAATCAAAGAAAGTAGGAAAAAGAAACCCCAAATATTCTTCCTCAACTTTTTTTTTTTATTCTACATTACTCTCATTAAAGAACCAAAAACCAAACCTTAAACGTGCATCGCGGAGACATCACAAAGGAGCTCAGAAGCTGAAGCGTTACAGAGCTTCACTTAACAGCAGTCTCATTCAGCCCTGCAGCTTTAAAGAGGAAGGCTTGTCAGTTAGCCTTCCCAGCTCTGACAGAGGCTCTGGGCACCACGATGAACAAGCAGGAAAGCAGCAAAACATTCAAAAATGAGCACAGCTGGCAACAACAAATAAATTAAAAAATAAATGTGAAAAAAAAATTCCATGATTATTTGTCCTTGTCACAGTATTTCATTAAAAAAAGACATGTAAAAACAATCAGTTTGTAAAGCTTAAATCAGGTTTGTCATACCTGAAATTATCCAGTGTCTAATTTTTCCAAAATTGCTTAAAGAAATTTCGAAACATGAATTTTTAAACTGGAAACAAAGCAAGTGAAAGAATATTTGCATGGAAATCAGAAATCAGAGTCTGAAAATTAAACCAGACAAAATGTTTCCTGTTTCACAGCATTCACTTTATTACTGTCTTTTTAGGGACATTTTCTTTGCAGCTGGTTGAATAACGTAGAAAACAAACACATTCTCTACAAGTAGCTGTTCCATAGCTACTTTTGTTTCAACAGAAAACTGAAGTCAAATGTGACTAAAAATCCTCTGATTTCACATTATTATCCCCTTTTCCTTCTTCTCTGGAAGTTTAAAACGTTTTCAAATGTCTTAACATAAAAATCTCACTAAATCTGTTCATAATTGTCATTTAATTTGAACATGTTTTCTTTGTTTTTGTATAAAACAACCTGAAGGCCATAAAAATAAACCAAATAGTTTATTTTTCAAATAATCTAATCCGAGAAATTCTGTGTTGTCAGAATTTAAAAGCAGAAAGTTTAATGTCATCCTGGTTTTTATGTCTTTAAGACATGCCTATAATCTATTTAACCGATTGGAGATGTATAACTGAATATCATCAGCTATATTTAAATGTATTTAATGATTTTACCAAGTGGAAGAACATTATGTATAGTAAAGAGAATTGGCCCAGGCACTGAACCTTGTGGCACTCCAAAAATAATCCTTCATTTAGGCATTTTGGTATTTTAGCCTGCTGCTAAATTATCAATTAACAGAAAAAAAATAAAACATTTATAAACTCTGTCATTGAATGAGAATTATGTGAACAAAAAAATGAATATTACAGTTTTGGTTAAGCAGCTGATAAAACATCAATTAGAGCTTTTGAGACAGGACACAAAAACGAAGCTAACGTGAACGCTAGCTGCTGTTTGTGCGTCCAGTTAAATTCTGCTCAACAGGGATGATTTCATGGAGATACTTCATGCTGCCACTCTCAGAGAAATCAGCCACCGTGTGACCATCGCCTCTCAGGACCCACTTGGTGGTGAGGAGTCCCTCAAGGCCGACAGGGCCCCGGGCATGAATACGGGCTGTGCTAATGCCGACCTCTGCTCCTGTACACCAAAACAAACACAACGACTACAAAACAAACTGCACTGATAGAATGACAAGAGGAAATTTACACTTTTTGTCAATGCTTTACAGTTTTAAATATTAGGTCACTGATCTGGTCTTTGCCAGTTTAACCCTTCCAGACCGAAAGTTTCGGCGATGATCCGTAATTCCGCCACACGTTGCGCTATCTGAAAAATTTCACTCCTGCCGTAGCAGAGAGTGAAATTAATCTGAGGGCGCTCTTTCAATAGACGATAAATTGCAAAAATAACTTTCTTGATGTTGAAAGTTTCTGTTGTTATGGAGAAATGGGCAAATATATTTACTCAGAGGACATTTAAAGAATTGCGTACAATTAAAAAAAAGTTAAAAGTATCCAGGCAGAGATTTGAAACTTAGGTCAGAAATGGTTAATAAACCAAATGTACAAAAACACATTTCAAAGTTGGAAGACAACATGGAAAGGCAATGTCTTCAGGAGATAGTACAACCTTTCACAGCAGTTAGTAGAAAAAGGTTCCTACAATTTTTCTTTAATATTTAGGTTTTTCTTCATAGTTTTTATAACATAGGAGTACATAGTTGGGATTTATCATCACTTGTTTTATTTTCATTATGTGCTCCACAAATTATATTTGAAAAAAGGCTCAAGAAAGTTTCTGATTTGGCAGTTTTAAGTGAATTACCACTTAAATTCATGGCAGTTAGCTATTTGAGGTTTAAGTGAGAACAAAACAATTCTTAAACTATCTTAAGCATCTGATGTCTACATAATAAAATGTTTAAACACTTTAACAAAATGCTGAAAATTATTGCAGAGTGACAATTTAAAGCAATTGTAAAATTAAACCATCTTTACCACAATTCAAAACAAGCCTTCTGATTGGAAAACACTTGAATTTGTAAAAGATTAAAAGTTACTAACCAAGTCCAAAGCGATATCCATCAGCAAAACGAGAGCTGGCATTCCAGAAAACACAAGCACTGTCCAGCTGCTGCAGAAACCGCTCAGCCGTCTCCTCTGGGAAAAAAAAAACATTTACTGAAACAACCCCACATCCTGGATTTCAACTTCTAAGCAGAAAATATCACACATATTTCAGGTAAAACACTGAATTCACTAACATGCATAAAGCTACATTTCATGGTATCACTACAATCATGAAAAGATCCACGTAAAAAAAATATGGACAATAACTAAAAGTAGACCCTACTGCTGCAGCACATTAGTTTTTAACACAGAAAACTCATTTTGGTGAAATCAAGCAGCAAAAACTGTATAACTGAATAAAATTTTAAATAGTATTTAAAGCAAATTTAACTGTAAACACCTCATGACTGATTTGATCCAGCTAACCTTTTAGACATCCATTCTTCGTGAGTTTATTATAGTATAAGTGCATCTTAATAAATTTGAATATTCTTAAAATACTTTCTTTCCAGTAACTAAATTAAAGTTAGTATATTACATGCACACAGAGTGATGTAGTTTGTTTACATCTGACTAATGAACTAAATTACTCAACTTACATTCCTGTTGTTGTTAAAGAAGGTGATTGGTCATTGAGTTTGGCATTTAAGCATAGAAATGGGAAGTTTAGTGGAAGGAAGAAGTGTGCACAGGCAACAGTAACAACCACAACCTTAAGAGTAATGTTTTGGAACAGAAAGGCTAAAAAAGAGCCATGCTGTTGCTCAGTAGTCCAAATCATTTGGAAATCAGAGTCCAACAAACTGGAGAAGAAATTAAGATGCACAGAATCCAATTTGTTTGAGGTCCAGTGTGAAGTTTCAGCAATCAGTGATGGCATATACTGTACAGTACATGGGTGTAGTTTTCAGGAGAGAACTATTCTCACATAAAAAATATATATATTATTGGTTATATGCGTTTTTCTAGATTTATCAGTAAGTGAGTTTGGGTTTTCATTAGCTGTAATCCAGAATTATTTTTTAAAAAAAAGAACAAAAATAAACATTTAAAATATACAATTCTTAGTAACAATTCAATATATGAATATGAATTAGAAGTTTTTACTGGCAGTCTAATTTAACATCTTTATACTGAAAGCAATGAAATAAGGTTCAGTTGGAGCGCAGTATATTTTTTGGCCACTAGATGGCAGCAATTCATCCTCCACGCCGTCAGTTGATCATCAAAGTAGAAATGTGTGCTTAGCCCTTTGCTGATAACTAAAAGAAAAATGCAGCTACTTTTATAACCAACTAAAATATTCACATCAGAATATCCAATGTTGGACCCACACAGTGAAGGTGTGCACTCATCCCAACAAAAGAAAGTCACTGCTCATTAAGTGACATGTAAGGGAGAGTTTATTCATTAGCTACAAAGTAATATTATCTGCTTGAAGAGCTGGTGTAGCTTTACGTAATCATGCTGACGTAAAATACACGTAACAGTAAAATCACTGCTTCACTCACTGTTTTCTGTGACGATAACATCAGTATGGGAGCTTCCGTACTTGTGTATGTGCTCCACAGCCTCCTCCACGCCGTCCACCACCTCCAAGCAACACTCCAAGTCGCTGTACTCTGTGCGTAGGGAGCTGGCTTCTGACGGACTGAAGGTCAGGTAGGAAGCAAAGCGTGGGCCTGAATGAATCTTCACCTGATGAACCCACACAAAACATTACTTCACTAAAACTAGTCAGTTTTTGATCAATTTTGGAATAAAGTACTTAAAGAAATCAGGTTGTACTGCATTTATATTGCAAATGTGAGCTACATATAACATAAAAAACAGTCTATATTTACTTATTCACCTCATATTTAAACATGAATTGTTCCCTTCCAGATATGAAAAGTCCTTTGAATTTGATTTCTGTCAATCAGATTTGTCTGTTGGAGCCCATTAGAATTAGAGTAGCCACAACATTGACATTGCCAAAGACCCGTTCTATTTGCAAATATGAAAAACACACCCTTAAGGGAGACATTATGGAATATATGTATCTTTATATCTTTATCTTTACAATACCCTCATGCAAAATCCTCAACTTTTAATGTAAGTATATTTACTAAATGGGGAAAAAAACACGTCAAAAATACATGTTTTTGCCAAAATCACCAGTTTTAGTACTCCTCATCGGATTTCCTGAGTCATAACCTAGGATTTCTTCAGTTCACCCCACAGATTTTCTACAGAATTTATATTTCTCTTACCTGTTCATTGCGCAACATTTCAATGATCTTGTCAAACATTGGAGTCCTGAGGATTTCTTGGTGAATTAGCAAAGTTTCCATTGAATTGCATGCAGCTGGGTAGTCACACTTGGAGTCTCTGACTGATTGGGAAAAAAACAGACGGGAAACTGCATTTCAGGTGCACTAAACTCCGAATATACTAAACCTCACTAATGTTAGAAACAGTATGATTAGTTTGTGAGAATAAAAAGGAAACAGGCACATGAATTTTAGACTTTGTGAGCTGGATTTACAGACCGATCTTTATGACTTTATCAATATCAGCAGCTGCATCAACGTAGACGTGGCAGATTCCCTCGCTGTGGCCCAGGACTGGGATGCCCTTGGCCGTTCGCTGAATATCCCGCACCAGCTGTGACGAACCTCTGGGTACGATTAAGTCAATCATCTTGTCCAGTCGGCAAAGATCCTCTACTTCCTCATGAGTGTTCACCTGGGAAGGAGCACCAGAAGACTAACGTTTATAGTCCCATGCAACACTTTGTCAGATTACGCTACATTTTCCAACATCTTTTATGTGAAAGAACAAAACAGAATATTTTTATCAAACGAAAATCTAAAAAAGTGTGGATTCCTTTCGTTTTCAGCTACACTGATACCCCTAAATAAAATCCAGAAGTAATCTAGTGAGCAAATTGGTTCCATAGAGTAATGACTGAAGAAGGCTGAACACAAAATTCAGATTTTTAGCCACTGCTTAGAAAAACAGGCAGATATGGCAGACGTGGACCCATAAGTCCCTCTACTCTACATATGATGATTGCACAGGGTTCATATACGCCATTAATAGATGAATAGAAACAGTTTTACCATCTGTACCGCCTCTCTGACTCCATGCAGAGAAAGGGCTTCCTGAGTGAGCTGGTGCAGGACACGGTTGGTGTTGGCAGCTTCTTTGCCACCCTTCAAGAGAAGAGCATTCCCACTGGCTATTGCCAGAGCAGAGACCTTGATGAAGAAAAAAGGTGCAACATTCCAAAAACAGGCCTTTGACGCTTTAAAAATATCAGAATACAGTTCAGATTGCCTGCTTGCAACAGAGAAACAAGTCTGGACCTCACACCTTTTTGTCTTTCCACATTGTTTAAGAAGACACTCAACTTCGTCCTATAACTTTACCTGTGGCAGGCAGTCAGGACGGGCTTCAAAGATGACCAGAAGAACCCCGATGGGAACCGTGACCTGCTCCAGCTCTAAACTGGGAGCCACCCTTGTTCTTCGCACCACACGCCCAACGCTGTCCTGAGCCGCCATGGCGATCTGACGCAGACCGACGGCTAAACTACTTAGCTTAACTGATGACAGGCTGAGACGCTTCAACATGGCTGAAGGCAAACGTCCTGGTCAAAGGTCAAATCATGGAGAGAAGGGAAACTGTGGTGAGGTTAGAAATGTTGTTGGTTCAAGAGTTTGATTTTATACGGCTGAAGATTTTAAAATTTTTGCATCAAAATTAAATGTTGAATTTTGTGGTTGTATGAAACAATACAGACACTTTGGCTGACAGACAGAATGCTTCATGCACAAACTCCAATATGCTACCGAAATGTCCTGGATTTTACAAGGATTAAACCCGCTACAAACTGAAAATGTGCTTTTTGAAAGATTTCTTCTTTTCTGGTATGAAATCCAACAAAAAAAAACAACAGTTTTTTCACAGAGCCGCTACGACACTGTTGCCCACTTTATGCCAAAGCAAAAGTGCAGCTACATTGATGTTTCAGTCAATTCCTTTACTGATAATTTTGCCAAGATGAACTAAAAAGGGTAAAAAGAGCTGGTTGAGTTTTCCACTGTAGAGTCACTGTATTGTTTTAAACCAGCATAAAAAATTTGGCTACATCAGAGAAAACTGAAAAAACAGATGAAGTATGCTCACATAAATAGATATAAAGCACCATAAGCATGTTGTCCTGTTGGTAGGTGCAAAAAATATAAAATAAATGAGGGGAAAAAACAGAAGGACCTGACAAATTTGATGAAAACCTGTTGATGACTCTAAATTAATATATCAAGAATTATTTTGGACAGCAAAAAGAACAGATACGTAGAGACTAAAATTGTTTACTTCAATGTGAGCTCTTGGACGGCACTGTCTTTTCTAAATAAAAAACTCGTCCTGTTACCTGCGCTGACAGCCATCTTCATGTCCATCTTGTTTGCAGCCAGAATTTCATCTTTCCTTTCCGTCAGCAGCTCTGCTAGACGGCAAATGATCTCGCTTCTCTTGACATTGCAGATAACAAAACACAGACAGAGTACAGGCTCAGCATGGGGCAGATCTGTCTACTAAAGTTCAGAGTTTCTCTGTGGCTGACAAGGTAGGAAAGCAAGTAAAATTACAAATAATGAAGGTTTACAACCTGCAAAGTGGCATATAGAAACAACAAGATGACATGTTTTGATTGGGATCCATTCTTCACCTGGTCTGGATGAAGAGATGCCAGGATTCTTCCTGAGTTTCTGGCCATTTCTGTTTGCTCCTCCACAGACAGACCTAGAACCGAGAACAGAGTCCAGGATGAGATAGACTGACAGTCATGTAAAATCTCTGATCTGATACCGAGATGCAGCAAAAAAATCTGCCAGAAATTGGAGTCCATTTTCTTGTTGTCATTTCTGATTAGTAATTGGCAGGTAAAATGCTAAAATATCAAATTTGCTTTATTCCCTTTTGGATCAAAACTAGGAATCCCTCTTTCCTACGAGGTCATGGATATATTGCATACATGAAGCAAATCTTTTTAACACAACAAACTAAGCATTTATTTACTCTTTCATTGGAAAAACAAAACTAGAATCAACAGATCAGACCTCTAAGAAACCAGAGAGTGGCTTGGAAAAGATCTAATTCAAACACACCAGCAGGTTTGACCTCAGAGAAGAAGGTTCCCACTTTCTTCCCCTCCACTATGTCAGTGATTACTTGACCCGTTACTTTGGGGTTTGTGCCGTTTGCAATGACCACTGAGGTGCCGCCTTGCAGCGCCCAGAGAGCTGCCTCAACCTGCAAGACAGTTACACAAATGCTAAACGAGTTTTACTTTCTCATAAGAAAGACAAAAACAAGGAGTTAGATAAAACGACAGAAATTAAGAGCATCTTTGGTTTTAACACATTTTTTTCCTTGTTTGAAAAGCAACTGGTCACTTTAAGTCCTCATAGAAAAAAAAATACTTTTAGCAAATGATAGAGACTTGTAACAAACCTTGGCCTCCATGCCTCCAATCCCAACTCTGGACTTTGTCCCGTAGGTGATGGACTGCTGGTCTCCAGGGTAGAAAATGTCTATGAGTTTAGCATCGTTTGTTCCAGGTGGGCTACTGTACAGCCCTGAAAAACAAACGATATAATTCAAACTGTACTCTTCCAAACCAATAAATCTGAAACAGTCAGAGCTCAGAAACCTGCCATTTCAACCCAGGGGATTAAATAAAGTTTCAGTAGAGACATTTTACCAGAAAAGATGGATTTTATTGTGGGGCATCAGAGTAAAAAGGAAAAATATGAATGCATATCACACTAGTAAACCACGTTCACTTAACAACTCTGCAATACTTTCTGTCAGGCTAACCCGAATAGTATATATTGAAGTGTGAAGTTTTATAAATATTTGTTTGCATAGTGAACTTTATAACTCACTATTAGAATTGCAAGACATTTAAATTAATTTAAAAAAAACTAATTTACTTAGTTTTGTCCAGAGCAACATTTAAAAGATTTCTGAGGCCTTATAGATGATCTATGTGTTCATGTGTGACAACCAATCAAAACAAAAGAGAATTAAAATCCCAACTTTCAGTTAAACTTGCAATTCTAATGAATCTTGTATCATCAAGGTGAACAGAAAGTAGAAAATTTAGATTTGTGTTTGCTGTTTCCAAATGACACAGAGTTGCAAAGTCAGACTGTGTTATTATTTAACTACAACCCAAAAAACGTGGCGGTTACATTCATACCGTCAACATCAGACAGCGCTATGAGCAGGTCAGCCTTCATCTCCACAGCCAGCCGCGCTGCCAGACTGTCGTTGTCCTTAATGCTGATCACCTGAAGAACCAGAAAACTGCTGATGTTCACAAACATTCAGTTCATCTAGATATTTTCCGAGAAGCACAGCACACACTAAAAAAGACGAGTAAATAAGACTAAAGTGATCTTTTCATTGGAGTAGCAGAATTTTGTAATAAAAATGAAAACAATCCAACCTTAAATTAAGTTTGACTCTAGAAGCAAACTTTAAATTAGTCACTGGGTCTTTAAGCAAGATAATGATTAGGGTCATTTAGCCCAAATTAAGACAAATGGTTGGCCAGACACAAAATCTTCCATCATAGATGTATTATAAGCCTGGCGGGCTGCCAGAACTATAATACACTTACACCGTGTTCCAAATTATTATGCAAATTGGACTTAAGTGTCATAAAGATTAAATTTTTTGTTGTGCTATTAAATTTATAGATGGTATTGTGAGTCAGGGTTCTTTGAATCACTATAATTAATTTCAGAGAGCTGGTTGATTAGATTGTCTGGTGAGCTCAATTAAAGGAAATCTACTTATAAAGGATGTTCCACATTATTAAGCAGGCCACAGGTTTCAAGCAATATGGGAAAGAGAAAGGATCTCTCTGCTGATGAAAATCATCAGATAGTGTAGTGCCGTATGACAAGGTATGAAAACATTTTATATATATATATATATATATTAGTAATTAATTACTAATACGTAATTACAGTAGCAGAGCAGTAGACACGAACTGCAACTAATAATTGGTTCATTTTCCATCTGTATTATGGTAACAGATGGTCGCACTTCCATCTGTCTGTACATTCACCCCCTGCAGGTCGCTGTTGGGTTCTGGTGGAGGTACCACTGCATCATTGGTGTTGATGATGGGAATGATGTTCATGCGCAGGAGCTCCTGCAGTGTGCTGTTGAGGTTCTGTCTCTTCTCATCATCGTGGAAATCCAGATTCGTTACAAGAACCTAAGGAAACAAAAAGGATTTAATAGAAAGAAAGGGTAAATAAAAGTTCTTAAATGTCTGAGCCAAGGAATTAAGTTTTCTGAGTACTTGTGCGGTGCATGTGCTGTACTGAGTGAACATGGCTTCATACAGAGCCATTAGCCCGCTCTGTCCAGCCGCAGCGCAGGCTCGGGCCTCCAGCACTGGGACAAACTGCAACCAAAATGACACCCAGCTTGTAAAAGCAAGAATTAGTGTGAAAAGTTCAATTTATTGTAGATTTATGGGTGAATTTTTCTGCCATAATTTGACAACACACATTTTCAGTCAGCAAGCAAGATTTCATGTCTTTTGTTCTCAAAACTTTTAATACTTGTGCTTACATTTTCAGTTTGAAAGCAGGACTTCATGCCTTTCTTCTCAAAACTAGTAGTTACTTGTACTCAAAACTTCTGCTCTCCGAAATATTCACTGTGCTTTCTCAAACCTTTCTCCTCACACTCAAAACTTGACTCTGCTTGGCTCAAATCTTTGCTCGCTTGCAAATCATTTCCTGCTCGTGCTTGGAACAAAAAAGTAGCATCTCCTGGCAACCTCTCAGCCAATAGAATGAAAGTGTTATACTGGGTGCGTTTGTTTCCTTCTAGTGGGTGTCCCTGTGTGGCTCCTATCGACCTGCGCTGCCCACTGAATGTAGGGAGAAACAAGGACCTCAGTTTTCTTTACATTAAATCCTATTTTTAAATTTTAACACGCTCCACAATGTTCCTAGTATTTCCCTTACCATCTCTTTATGCTGACCGTTTCCTGAATGTAGCGCCTGTCGGACGCTTTGAGACAGAAGGATCTCATGTCTTAACCTCTGCTTGCCAAAAGCCACGGCTCCACTGGTTACGATCATCATCTCCCTGCCCTGATTCTGCAGCATGGCCACCTGAACAGCAACATAACCAATTAAAAATGCAACTGATACTTTCCATCTAATGATATACACCACTAGATAGAAGGTATTAATTGTATCACTATATGTTTTTGATGAAAAGAAAGACCATGAAGTGAAATTTATGCTGATTTATAGTAAAGAAATGTAACTTTAGTAACTAGAGACTCACCTGCTCCACAATTGAAGCCAGTCGCCCGAGAGCCAGACCACATTCATCGCCACGGGTGACCACAGCACTTCCTAGTTTAAACACAATCCTCTTGGCCTTATGCAGTTCGCTGCGATGTGCAAAGGAGCTGGCTTGGACTCTATTACTGAATTCTGTAAACAATAAGGAAATCTAAGATTTTCCAATCAAACATAGAAACAGTTTTGCTTATTTACTGAATTTTATCAGTGATGATATGATTTAAACTCCAAACTTCACTCTCTGCTAGTCTTTTAGCTTCCTTGTTCCATAATATCACCATTAATGACAAGTTGAAAGACCTGGTTTTATTAGAATGACTAATAAAATCAAAACTTATATTAATGCAAAACATAAAAAAAACTTAAAAGTTATCAATATATCACTACAGTTTCTTTACTCTGTAAACAGTGAATGCTTTATGGGGTTGTATCGCTCTTTTCTATGAATGAGACTAGGAGAGTGAAGGTCTTGTTTTAAATCTTTTTGTATCCAAGGGAAACTGGGAATAATGGCCTTGCAACTGCCACATCAGCAATGCAAGCAGACAGAAAGCCTTTGCTGACACCACACATCTTTCTGCACCAATGAGGCGCCTGAGTGGACGAGGACAGGGATGAGGGACAAACCCAAAGCATACTTTATCAGAATTTTTTCTGTGGACACAAAAACCTTAAGCGCTTTTATAAAGGTGCATAATTTAAATGTAACTGCACCAGTCTGTACATCCATTTTAATTAAAAAACATGTTTTCTAATCTTCTAGTTTAACATCACTTAGTATTTCTTCCAGAAAATGTCAGTATATTCTGAAATATGTACATTACACAATTTCTTTTATTCTTTTACAGAGACTAAAATAACATGTTGAACTTTTTAGGATTAAAATACTGAAAATACTACTAAAACCTGTTAGACTGCAACTGATAAATAAGTTCAAGATTATCATTTTTTTTTTTATATATAATTTCTCAAGCCAACAAAATCTGACAAAACTAGAAACCAAACTTAATAAATCGGATTTATTAAGTAATTATTTAAATTAGCTGTTTTCTTTTTGTTTGTTTTTTTTATCTGATTGTTGTTGTCCCTCTTTGCTGTGATAATGTTCACACAAAATCAACAGATGATTGCAACATTAGGTAAAGAAGTGTAGTCTTGCCTTGAGTCAGATGTTTGGTGAGAAACTGGAATCTCTGTGGTGAAGTTTTTGAGCACCGGTTCAGCTTTTGTAGCAGCATATTCAGCTTCCCTTTTATCTGAGAAATAAACACATAAACAGCTATTTAAAATAAGAAACCATATAATGAAAATTGATCAAATGTGTTTATTAAAATGAAGGAAATGTAATCATTGATGTGACACAACTTTAAAGACTTGTTTTATGAATAAAGTGCAAATAAGTAAGGTTTTTTTCTTACTTTAAACTTCTGAAGTTCCACTATAGAAATTGTGTTCCTGTTGCAGTTTCGATTAAATCTTCTTCACCTTCTTGGACCATTTATTTCTCTCTCCATGACGGACGGTGTGGAGTGAGCAGCAGAGGGAAGCGCCACATGTCAGTAACTCCTCCCTATAACAACACGAGCTGCTGATTAGGTCTTATTGTAAATCTTTAAATCAAGACCTAATCAGCAGGTTAATGATGATGTTATCTGCTTTAAACGTTTTAACACAGCCTGATTTTAAAAATGAAAGAAATTGGTAATTTAATCAGTAATTATGTTTTATTAATAAATATTTTAGGATACGGTCAGAAACAGAAAGCAGAGCAACTGAATGTTGTGTGTTTATGTAACTGGGTATGAATTGGATCTGTTTGTCTCTCATGAGATAACATTTCTTCATAATCGGTGCAATATAAATCAACTTTATTCAATTGAAATAATGTCTTTCAGACTCAATGAAGATTTACTGGACAATGTAACTTTTATTGGGTTGGTGTGTACAGGATCAAGTACAAGAACAAGATACTAAGTTCCCATTTATGGAGATTTTAATTTTGTCCTTTGTTTTATGATCTGATCTTTCCAGTGAGTTACTGCTTCTGTGCACAATACAAGATGCGAAAGGATGTTATGGCGACTTGCAAAACTATTGAACTTCATCATATTTTGACCCTTTACATCAACAAACTCCAATGTATTTATACTTTATTGTATATGGAAGGTCAATTGAAAGCAGAAGACAATTAAAATGTGGAATGAAAATTGTTTCCATTTCTTTTTAAAAAGTAAAATCTGAAAAGTGTGTTGTGCATTAAAATAAAGTGCAACCAATCAACTACACAAATTACCTTTTTTTGTGTGTAATTTAAGTTCAGTATGAACACTACTTTGTAATTGAAAAAAATAAATAAATAACTCTTGGAAGCTTCAAAATACCTGCGACTGGTGCAACGGTTTACCCAACAACTCAGCAACGACACAACGCAATGCTTTAGATTAAATAATATTGACGTTTTAGAATGGTCCAGTCAAAGTCCAGATTTAAATTTAATAGATTCCGTATCTTCAGAAGACCTCCTGGTGCAACCGTAGTGACAGGTGTTTCCACTAAATGTTAATTCAGGAAGGCTGAATTCAAATCCACAAAAGCACTTTTATAAACTTTGTAGAAAAACTGTAAAGCTTTATTTTCTCACTCCCCCATTATGATATATCAATATATCCATGATATATCCCATTATGATATATTATGATATATCCCCCATTATGATTATACACATTACACATTGTGTTGTTCTATCAGAAAAAATGAAGTTTGCAAAAGTACTTTTGCACAGAACCTCAAGTTTGTTTAGATTTAGTCTCAAAGTTTTCACCTCTTTTCACACTTCTAGCTTCCCGTATGTTTTTAAACAACTTTTTCTCTCAAAAGTGCACTTCTGCTCGCTGAAATAAACTTTAAAATAAAGTCAGCACCTCAGGCCCGTCATCCTGATTAGTTCTTTTAGAAACTGGCCACCTTTCATTTTCTCTGTGTGGCGATGAAGAAGTCAAATTGATCAAAGTTTCGTGTGTCCTGCACCGTCCTGCTGCGGCTACATGAAAAGTAACCCGGAGCAGAGTTGACTGACACAGCCAACCCCCCCCCCCCACTCAATGCCCCTGGGACCACAGATAACTAAATTGGCTCCACTGGCTCTGGTTAAATGTGTGTTATTCCATTATATGAGCCCTGCTCCTTTTTTCTGCTCCCTGCTTTTACCCTTTATCTGTTCTTCTGTGATCCTCTTTGCTCTTTTATCTCTTCATCTGACTCATGGGAAGGAACTGCCCTGCACCTTTCTCCTGCCTCTTTCTAATCTACTAACTACATTTGTTTATGAAGGTCCGCGTCCGTGTGACTGCGCACGCAGCCACGTCTTGTGTTTTTCCACAAAGTTTACCTGCAGGTTTGTCCATTTTGATTCTGATTGGTTGGTAATTTTTTTGTTTTTATATCTCTTCATGTCTCCTTTAGAATGAGATTATTCATTTATCTGTAATTATGTGTTCATGTATTCATCATTACTTGTTCTCTGATCCCCCTGAATAGTACAATCAACACTGAATGTGTGAACAGAAATGTAGCACACCTGCTTAAGAAGAATATTCATAATATAAAGATAAATACATTTGCAGTGAAGTGGTGAAATATTAATTTTCTGAGTCTGTACACTTAAATTTGCTCCATGCACCTGCATTAAAAAAATAAAGCTTATGATTTAATAAGAGTTGTATGTTAGTGTTCAATAAGAAGGCAACTTACAGATCAATGCTCACTTTGATCATTATGGTTGACAGTTCATCATATTCAGATATGAACCCTCATTTGACAGCTCCAAACACACTTCCTGTTGTGAAATATTTAAATTTCTGTCTCGTCTCACATTAAAACTGAACCAAGATTCAGTTTAGTGCTGAACCCAAGGCGTGATTTAATGAAAATAAAAACTTGAACTTATCAAGCAGGTGGTATGTCAGGAAGAGAGCAAGTCAACAAGGTAAAACCAGACAGGCAACAGGAACAGGAAAGAGTTACTGAATGTGGAGCAGCAGTGGGCCGACGCACCAAGAGAGACAGAAAAACACAGGAGAAAATCATTTCTAACATAGAGAAATTAAAAATTAATGCAAGTACAAGCAAGTAGAGCAAAAATAAATACTCAAGAAACACAGAGCTAAATAACAAAATGCAGGAATAACTCAAAACATAAAAACCGGATCATTGAGAAAGAAAATGTCTCCAGAAGCATTTGGCCAACTAGTTTAAAGGTGCCAGGCTAGAAGCAGGGGCTTTATTCTTGGCCAAGGTTAGTAAAGAGTGCTTTACTGTGGACAGTGCTCCATCAGAAGACGACCAAACTGGTTTGGGAATAAGCAGATCATGAATCTGAATACAAGAACAAGAGTTGTATAATCACTCCACTCTCCAACAAACAACGGTTCAAGACCACCCTTAAAGATTTAAAGCAAATGTTTCAACACAACATGTTAATACAAAAGTCAGAAATGATTGAGTAGTTTTAAGGTTAAGTATGAAACATATGTAACAAATCTTAGATAGCTTGAGCCAGCAGTGCATCTGTTCTACAGAATTTGAGCATTTCTCAACTGTTTGATTTTTCCTAAAGTAACTATGCAGGTGGGAACAAGCCTGCAATAAATCTGCCACAGGGGGGCAGAACTAACACCCCCATTCTCAGCCCAGATGAGGTAAAACTGACCAGTTACCCTGTTAATAACTAAAAAAAATCAGAGCAACCATACTGTTCCTGGTGAGAAATACCATTTGTGTGTGGAAAAGTTCTGTCCAAACCAAACCAAACCAAACATCAAGGGCATTCACAAAGTAAAAGGTAGAAAGTGTGTTTTATTTTAGAAGTACAGATGTAAAGAATGAGGAACTTGTCATTCTTGAGCAATGTTTTGGTATTTTGTGGTTTAATAATTTAGTTTGATGTATTGTTACGCTAATGACATTCAAATGTATTTCTCTTAAACATATAACCTCTGTTGAGCAGAACACAGAAAACAGAGGGTATGAAATAATTGTCTACATGTGCAATGAAGTTTTTACTTTTTTCTGGGACTTAAAAAAAAATTATTGCATTAACATATGCACACTGTTTAGTGTTGACAAATATATTTACATCTAGGAGAACTTACTCTTTATTCTACATATTGTACCTGAATATCAAATAAAATGTCTCACTGAGAAAGAAATTAATAATCCGTTTTATAAAGGTACCTCCTAGACTGCAGAGAAGGACCTGAAGGGCCATAAGAGTAGTGCATTAATGGGTGTCGTGTTGGAGGAAAGCCCCTGATCTGATGGTATCAATGCTCCAGGGCAGAAAACAGAGCAAGTGAACAAATGCTATCAGGCAGCATGGGCCAAAAAGAAAACAAACAGGATCACTATCTCTGCAAGAGTGGCCCGAAGCACATACGCACACATAATAGCACGGATACACCGACACACACAGGTATAAAAGTCAACTTTCAAGCAGCAGCAGCACACCTGAACACGGACCAACTGTAAAGACAGGTGAGGAAACATGATGGAGGAAAAGGGAAAAGAGAACGGCATAGCAGCTATGGCAGCCTGCTACCAGAAATTTGATCCTGCAGCATATTTGCAGTACAACTACACTCCACCACGCGCTGATTTTGCAAGAAAAGACAGCATCGTGCCTTGGAAACTGGCCTGTTTACACAGAGCTTTCACTGAAGGTAATATGTTTGTCATAAAGTAATTTCCATAGTACGGATGTGTACCATCTCACTATAACCCGTAACTTTTGTGCACTGTCAAAAGTTTTAATGCAGCATCTTTGTATTTTTTTGTCCGAATAGAAACACTCAAGTTAACCTGTTATTACGGTTTGATCAGAACTTACCTAAAATCATATCTGACGTGTTTAAGAAATGCTGAACTTTTGTGCTACTCTAAAGTGTCTCTGCTGCAACTGTACTTCTTTTTTCTTCTCCCTCTTCCTCCCAGGGGATGTGAGCGGTGAGCTCCTGATGGACATCGGATCAGGTCCCACTTTTTATCAGGTGATGAGTGGCTGTGAAGTTTTCAACAAACTGATCCTGACAGATTTCTTGGAGATCAACCGACGGGAGCTGCGGCGCTGGCTTCAGGATGAGGGAGGATGCAGCCTGGACTGGACTCCCTACTTGGAGCATGTCTGCAAGCTGGAGGGCCGACGGTATGAAAGTGTCTCGATAAAAAGAAATGATCTGCATATTTTGACAGACTACTACCTCATATTTAACCGCGGCAGACCAACACAAAGTAGTGCATTGTAAGGAACCAAAGGGGAAAATGATTGTCAAACTCAGAAAAACTCAGACAGTTCACTATTTATCTGTATGTATAGCATATTAATGTGTCAGAACTATCCAATCAAAGTCCATTCCAATTGAGAATGTGTGTTGAGACTATAAATCGCACTCACAGATGTTCACCATCCTTTTGGACTGAGCTGTAGGAAATTTACAAATAACCCTGGCCTACAGTTTTGGACGTTAGATGTGCCAAGATGGTAGAGACGTATTCAGGCCCAAAACACTCATTTTGGGCCTGAATACAAATACAAAAGCTCTTTGGAAACTATGGATATTTTTTCCTTCCACTTCAATATGATGCACTACTTTGAGTTGAACTATAAAATAGTAAAATACCATGAATTTTTGGTTAAAATTTGGCTAAATACGACTGAACCAAAGCATCCTCTCAGCATGATGCTCCCAGTAGGGGGGAATTGTGTGCACAGGGTAACGTTAAGCTTTAGTAATGTGCTACTTTGTGTTATCTAACACAGAGAGGGGTGCTAAAATCCTGAATAAAACTTATGAATTAACTTCTAAGTAGGGTCAAGTTTTACAAAATCCTGTTTGGAAGCAGTAGAACAATGAGTCAAGGAGTTTGGGTCTCTCCTCTAACACATATAATCACGATAAAACACATTCCAGGTGTATGAATACTTATACGACACTCTATTTCCTGCCTAATTGCATGTAAATTGATGATTGTTATGTTCTGTTTTTACCAGGTCCTCAGCTTGGCCTGAGAAAGCTACCCGGCTGCGTCAGGTCGTGTCGGATATCCTTCCGGTTGACGTGCACTGTTCCCAGCCTGTGGCTCCGGACTCGCTTCCGTCAACCGGGGCCGACTGCCTGGTGTCCTGCTTCTGCCTGGAGAGCGTCAGCCCCGACCTCCCCGCCTTCACCAGGGCGCTGGGTCACATCGGGATGCTGCTTCGTCCCGGAGGCCACCTTATTCTGATCGGAGCCCTGGGAGAGAGTTATTATTTCGGTGGTCCAGGGGTGAAGATCCCTGTGGTCCCCCTGAATGAAGCCCAGGTCTGTGATAGTTTGAGGGAAACCGGATTTACCCTGATCAGGCTTGAAGTCTACACTCTGCCTCAGGATATGCGGGTTGGAGTCGATGATGTGACTGGGGTGTTCTTCGCAAAGGCGAGGAAGGATTAATTGAGGTCACTGGCATGGATGTGGCTTTGCTGTTTATTAGTTAAATATAAGTTAAGCAGTCAAATAAATTCACACTTGTTTTTTTCTTTGAATGAGAAGTTAGTTTAAATGTAATTGGAGAAAGAAAAAAATCCTCAAATAAAAATGTTTTCTAAGTTTCTCGGGCTTTAGCTGTGAAGAACGCAGTTAAAGACTGACCCCTGCTGGTGAAGTACGGCTACTACAGCTGACACAGAAACCTCTAGTCAAAACATTTTGTCATTTGTAAAAGTTAGAGTTTTATCTATTCTGTGTTATATTCTTATTAAAAAAAAGCAATGTCTGTCTTGTTCGCTTACATAAATATGCTCCATATATGTTTATCCAGATATTGAGAAAGCATAACATATGAAAAGCCTAAAAAAATATATAATTTAGAGCAAATATAAAAAAGAAACTGCACCATGACATACTGAGATAAAATCTTTACTCCACTATAGATTTCTTCTGGTTTGCCATTCTTCAGTGTTTTAGATCAGAAGTTTCATTTTGTCCATATCAAAAATCTGAATGTTTTTAAAGGGCCAGTTGTGCCAGAATGTGTTCATAAAACCATTTCAACTGTTAAAATATCAATAAACAGCTTTTTGTTTCAGCATCCAATAAGTGTGAACGTCTTTTTACACTGATCATTCCATCCAGGATTTTGCCTTTTTTTTTGTGGGGGTTTTTTAGCAACCAAAATCACAGATTTTGTGATTGTACAAATATAAATATTTGTATAGAATTTTTATATTTGTGCTAATGTGTGATGTTAAATGCATCTTTTTATTAATGGCCGTATCGGTCACGGACTATAATTTTACATCAAGTAAGGCTGAGGCAGCAGTCACTTAAGCCCAATGATTTTGGCTAATATTGAGAAAAAATTGCAGTAAAAATCTGAGAAAATGTGGGAATTTGTAGATTTTGTGTGAATTTAGCATATTTGTTGAAAAACTGGAAGGACTTATTCATGTAATTTGGAATCTAGAGGGCCACATAAAAAGCTTCTTCGGGCCACATTTGGCCCACTGGCCTTGAGTTTGACACACGTGTTTTAGATAATCAAAAGTTAATTATACTGAATATACAACCCACTTTTTTCTCTTAAAAGTAATATGTGACATTCTTCAAAGTGACACTTGCGTCAAAACATTCTGGACTATTTAACCTGTTAGTTACACAAAGAATTTTATTGTGCGATTTTTACAGGCAGTCTGTTCAATCCCACTTAAAGCAACAACCTGTTTGAATAGGTTTATTAAGAATGAATCCATTAGTTATATACACAGGTTAATATATTATATACAGATTAATAAATGACCATTCACGCTTTTCAGGTAATTTATTTAACTGTGTAAGATTTCCGATGCCAGTTAAAAGTGCTTTCTCACCTTGATCACATTTGCTATAGAGACCATCTTACAAAAGCCTGTTCATAATGTTCTAGCAAATAAACATGTCTACATTATCATGATTAGTTAGATTAGTACTCATAATTATTAATATGGCAGCTGTGCAGATGTGATAATCTGTTATTCATCCTCTTTTCTCCATCGACCTTGTGTGCAAATATTCAATAAAGTTTGCATCTCCAGGGTGAAATGAGAGAAATTCTGATAATCTATGACCAAACATATGCATGTAGCGATTATTGTAGTTGATGTAAATGTTAAATTTATTTATGTGGCACTTTGGTGTATGTGGTCTAACATTTAAATGTACAATTTGTAGCCAAGAAAGTAAACTACAGCTAAAACATGGTGACATGGTCTTCCTGTTTTGATGCGTTTACAGCCTGACATGGAATATTTCTCCAGCTTTCTTGGCTCTCAGGTTAAACTTTAACCCATATCTGCTCATTTATATTCTTCCCCGATGATTGTATGTTTCCTCTGCTCTTTCTTTTTCCACTTTCAGCTTTGTTGTTGCATGCATGCACACACCTGCAGACCTAAAAAGCACATATGAACACCCATGAACACGCAAAAAATTGTCCATGCATGTGCTGCATATGCGCATTCTCTACAAACTCTCTTGGCCAGTTGTCTTCTTTTTGTCATTCCCCCTTTCCTTCCTCCAGTTCTGTGGTCTCGGCTCTTGCGGCTGAACTTCCCAGCAGCTCACAAAGATCCGTTGAAGGTTCGCTTTCTTCTCTTAAATCTGGTGTGAAAGAAATTTCAAATGGAAAATCACTTCCTATTCAGTAACAGCTTCAGTATCAGAGGGGAAATTGTGCACCACCCACTTGAGGTTGATACTGCCTCCTGCTTTTCCTCATCATCATGTTGCTCCTCTTCCTCTCCAGAAGAGGGCGCTTCTCTGTCCAGAGACTTCAGGTGTGCCTCAGCCAACATCTGGACAGCTGGAAACACAAATCAGTAAAACAGAAACTCACGCTAACAGACAACAGATGGAAGGGTTCATGTTTTTGAAGTTGGGGCTAAAAGGGTTTAACTTTCAAAAGAGGAAAAAGAAAGATGGTGAATTTACCATGTTTGAGTGATCAATAAGACTCAGATCACATTGTTTAGAGGCTGAATCAACACACTGACCTCTAAACATGCTTACAATTATCTTGTTCTCAAAAGTTCATTTTTAGCTAACATGGTCAGGGAACTAATGCTAAAATGTCACTTGTCTTTGTCCTGTTGTGCTGCTATTTTCTGTCACAGATAAATAACAAAACAAACCGTCTGCCTATATGACGTAATCCAGACCATGATTCGTTCATCTGACCAGGTCAGGCACAAGGGAGTATGACCTTTCCAGAGGCGGCTGGGAGTGACCTTAGCGATACTCCCCTACATATTAAATATAAAATAATTATATATAATTAACCAAATTATTTAAATTTCTGCTGGAAGAATACCTTATCTTCATTAAGGTATCCATATCAGCAGTGATTACTCATCACTGACAGCGTTAATGTCTTATAAAACGATTTATTTTCATTTGCAATGTCACGAGGTAAGCTAGTCATTTCATTTGGTCCTCCAGCTGTATTTTCCAAAACAGCAGAGCTTAGATCATGAAATAAACCCGAGGGATAAAACCTGGGCCAACAGCATGGTTGGAAAAACTGTCCTACTAATATATGAATAAATTATTAAATTGTTTCAGTGTTTTAGTGCATTTGTTGGCTTTCCCCAAATGTTTATTTATTTCTGCATTTATTTTTAACTCTGGTCCTCCATACATGCTTGTCAATTATCTGCTAAAATGGCTGCCAAACAGCAAGAAAAAAAAAAAAAACTTATCGCAAAGAATTTGAAGACTTTTGAGCCAACATCTACCTTTAAGCTTCCCTTCTAGCTTCCTGTGACGGCTTGCTGTACTGCAGCGCTAATTCTACTTTCTGCATTAATGGAAGCAAAAAGTGGAAATTCAGTCTAAAAGGAGTTATTTTTTTCATTTATGTTTTCTGCTGTAATAGTACTGCATCTAGCAGCATTTCTGTCAGTATTTCTGCTCATGTGGGATGAGCAAGATTTCTTAATATCCTCAAGATTTGCACTGTCCATTTAAGTTTTTGACCAATTTCTTTCTTTTATGGGAAAATTAAAGAACCAGTTTGTTTTTGTTGTTTTCATGCCTTAGATTAAAGAAGCAAAAAAAAAAAAAAACTTACGAAAATGGTACCTTCACATTTAAAATCATGACCCAATTCTTTATCATCTCTGGACAAATTTATTAACATCCAGCAACAACGCAGCAGGTCACAGAGACCAATATGCTGATTTAGATACGTTAAAAGGAAACTTCAGCTTATACCCCCACTAACAAACACAGAAATATTTTTGCTAGCATTAACAGCAGCATATCTGGGTATGTGAAAGAGAGCATGTTGCAGCTGCAGCCCCTAATCCAGGATGATCCAGAACGGACCCACAGCTGTTTTTGCTCCTAATCTGACATGGCACACTGATCCACACTCATAAGTGACACAGAAACCAACAAATCAGACTGTTTTTGGATACAAATGTCTGGATTTTGACAGACATGTTCCAACTCAGCATTGGATTCTTCATTCATGTTTGTGGTATATATAAGAGAATGAGGACACATTTGCAAGATGATTTAAAAAAAAAAATAGGCATTTACCTTTAAGTGAGGGTGGCTGGTAGGTTGCCATGTGAACCAGTTTGGCTTTCGTGGATCCATTTTCACCCAGAACCCACTGTGGAAGCAATGAATGAGAATCACAGTTCACAGCAGACAGATGTTTTCGTTAACATCTGGAGAGCGGGATAAAACATGATCTTGTTTTTGTATGACATGCAAAAAATTAAAATTAAAATTAAAACAGAGATCTGTTTTATTTGTAGCTGATGGCTGGAAAGTAGAAGAAGGGATGACACAGAAAGGTTGTTACTTTTGTAAATCATCAGAAAGAAAGAATATTTTTGGAGTTTTATCAGTATGTGTGGCAGAGAAAGCAACTCGAACTTTGTATTTTTTATCATTTTACTTACTTATCATTTTATATTTTAAATTTGTAAGTAAACAGAAATTAAAACGAGGATTTAAAATGAGTTGGTCAACTTATCTGATAGGAGAGCTGGTCTGCTTTTTCGGAAATTAACACTTACAAAAGTTTGCAAATCTCCCTAACTTTTTTCACGTGGTAACTACAAACTTCACTTGTATTTTGTTGGGATTTTATGAGGTAGAGCCAACACAAAGTACTGCAGGACGAATGGTTTTCAGTTTTTTCCCAACAAATTATTATCTGAAAAGTGTGGCCTGCATTCAGCCTCTGTAAGTAAACACTTTAAATATTATATTTTTCACTGAAATTACAGCTGCATCTGAAAGTTTCTACCAGTTAGTCTTTTCTGAATATCTCAGTCAGATTGGACGGCGAACTTCTGTGAATTCATTTGAAATTATTGTGTCAATTTTTTAATAATAAGTAATTCCAGCTCTTACAAATGTCGTGTTCTAAACCTTTTTCCACCACAGATGCCAAAAATACATTAGCCTTAGTTTAATTTAAAGAGAGAATCTTTTTCAACATGTTTTCTATTTCTCCTTCCTGAAGTTAAATGCTTGCACCACATTTTATCAAATGGTGTCAGAGTAAAGAGGCTGAATGCAAATGTCACACTCTTTAGATCTTTACATGCAAACTATTTTGAACGTCGCCCATTATTTTCATCCACTTCACTTTGTGTTGATCTGTTAAATAAAATCTGATGTTTGTGTTTTTAATGCGACAAAGTTCAAGAAAAAGATAAAGTTCCAGGGGTGTGAATACTTTTACAAGGCCCTGCATATATATGGAAAAGATATTTTAACATCAATAATGTATATTACATTAGATTGTATTTGTTACATGAAAACCTTTTTCTAGTTTTAATACAAAAAAATCATATCAATATAAATTGTAAATATTCCAATGCAAACTTTTCAACTGAAAACAGCTATGTTCATTCCTAAAGTTTTTTTTTTGCATCTTTACAGCTTGAGGAGGTTAAATTTAGAAAAAAAAAAAAATTCTCTCATTTACATACTTTCTTTATAAAACACCCAATTTCCACACTGTGTAATGGTGTAATAAAAAAAAGTAGCAAAAGAAAATCAAATCTGCTGCTCTTCATCATGAAAGAAGATTAAAGTTTCATATAAAAGTTCTCTGGGTTGACTTGTAACTCCTTGGTGATACCTGATGCGAGCTGCTGTCTTCCTCTGGTGATGGCGGGTCTGTCAGTTTGAAGAGAGTGGCAGGTGTTGGCCTCCGGCGTCGAATCTTTGCAAAGACAAAAAGAGAATTTTCTGTCTTTATTTGCTTGTATCAAACTGCGGTGTGTAAGGCTGTGTACATTTCCATTTTTTATGAGTTTGCAACCAGGACTTTTTGCTTTTGTTCTGGAGTTGGGGTTCTCGTTTCACACCAAAACACTAAACTTGTTTCTTTCCTAAATGCTGTCATGGCCTTTCATGTCGTCCATAATGCACATAATTATTTGAACGAATGACTTGGTGATCTTTAGGCATTTCTACCCAAGTCTTGATCAGACATGTCGAGGTTCACAGATGTCTTTCTGATTTTTTGGCTTTTCCATGGCGTCACACTAGAAAGGGTAAAACCGTAAAACTCATCTACAGATGTGATTTTCTAAAACTAAAATTTTTAATTAAACCTACTGGAGTCTCCTGAATATTTTTAATACACACCAATCTTTAAAATATATTTTAAAATATCTAAAAATGTATTCTTTAATCTGGAATATACCAAATTGAACTAATTCGGGTAATCCTAACTGACATAAAACAGGAGACATTTTGTATGATTTAACGTTAGACGATGAGAAAAATGTAAATGTAAATATTTTGTGTATAATAGCATTCTTTCCAACACGTCACAAGTTTTGCTTTGTTGTATGTTTTTTATCACTGGTGGAATTTTGATTTTTACCTTTATTGTCCTTTTTTTTCTTGCTATGAGATACATAACAGCTATTTGTTATTTACAAAGCAGCGTGAGTCATCGGCTACAAGAGTTATGCAACTCATGAAGTGCAGAACAAATGTCCAGCTCTTTCTTAGCAACTTGTCCAAAAATAGTTCCTAGCAGAGGGACCCCAAACTCTATAAACTAGGTAAAGTTTCCCCCACTTTAGTGATTCAGTGCATTGCTATAATGTCCATGAAATGCTTTCATTTTTAAATATTTTCACATTTAAAACATTACCTTCATTACTATAACATCTGCACTTTGGAAACTTTTAAATGCATGGCTTTTATTTCCAAATGTATTATTACTGATTTTCAGGAAATATTTATTTCTGTAATTATACCTTTTTAGGTTCTAAGGTGTTACTACAAGTATTATTTTATTGCTAGAACAGCAGAAGGAAGGACATCAGTGTAGGCAAAATATATGTGGGCGGCTCCTCCTACTGCCTCTGCTTTCCTCCGTTTGACACATTTATCTTGCAATTTCTTCAACCTAATGTAGCTACTGCTGATATTTGAGAATATGATTTAAAAGCATCACAGAAAGAAATAGAAATCAAAATCAGTACCTTGTTTAGGCGCCTGGTTGAGAGCTTTTGATATATAGACCTTTGTTGCAAGTGGAGGCATGAGGTCAAGCTCATACTGAATGTTGTTATGAAAATCTGAGATACAAAAACACCAGTGGGAGGTAAAGGCTGTGTAAAGTTATTTTTTACACGTGTACACAGCAGGAAGTGGAATTTTTTTCCTTGGTTTTAGAAATTCAGCACATTACATTTCCATGTAGTAGAAACAAGGTTATGGGACGGATCCTGCTGGCCTTCAAGGTTTTCCTGTGTTCTCCTTTCTACACCTGAATGTGTTTCTCGATTTTCAATAATATTTGAAAATATTTGGTTAATATTTCTGCCTGATGGAAACCAAAAGTTCAGCTTTTTTTTATTAGAAATTGACAGTAGACAAATAAGAAAGACTTGTGATACTCAGGGTTTCCCCCAGTGTATCATAAGCCTGGCGGGCCACCAGGCTTTACTTGTGCCCCCACCAGGCTAAGCATTGCTTATTTATTTAAGTCTTTTTAAAATGTTTAAATTTTTTTAAGACTTTATAGTTGTTGTTCAGGTATTAATCTTCCAATCTTCCAATAACATATGATTATCAAGTGATAATTTCAAGTTTTTTATCAACTTTAAACATTTTTTAGCTCAAAAATATGACGGGCTGGTGGATGAATGACTGCCCTGGCGCCCAACCACCGAGCTTAGCAAGTTTTCCGGGGGAAACCTTGATACTGTAATGTTATCTTCTGGCAACACAGTCAATGAAAAGTCTTCAAAGGGAAGATTGAGTGAAAAAAATAAG
>CAEFZY010010588.1:0-21225 GCA_903066815.1 Brachyrhaphis roseni
ATTTAGCTCCATCAATCCTCACATTAACTCTGACAGGCTTCCATCTCCCTGCTGTAGAGAAACATCCCCACAACATGATGCTGCCACCACCATGTTTTACAGCAGGGCTGGTTTGCTGCATAAGTTTTCCATCATACCTAGTGTTTGTTATGCAAGACAAAACATCCGATCCAGGTCTCTGGCCAGAGAACCTTCTTCAACATGTTTGCTGTTTCCTCCAAATGTTTTGCTAACAACTTGAAGCAGGACTTTTTAACTTTCAACTCTGGTTTTCTTCTTGCCACTACTCGATATGGGCCAGATTTGTGGAATACACAATTAATAGTTGTCCTGACAGCAGATTTCCCACTTGGTGGTAACAAACTGGCAAAAAGTGTCAACTTTCAAGGGCCGCAAACACTTTTACTAGTCATTGTAGATATGAAACTCTGCCACTGGCTTGTCTGTTTCCGCATTTCTTTGGGATTTCAGTTTCTGTTGTGCCTCTGGTGCTGTGACATATGACAGGATGTGTCTCCAGACCCCTGCCATTGACTAAAGTTGCATTATCACATCGTAATCTAACATTATCAAGATCTTTGTTGTTGTACCTTGGTTCCTAAGCAAACAAAACATTTGGTCTCTGTTTCTCTACACTGAACTGCACTGATCTACACTAATGTGCCTTGCAAGTTTTCACAAAAAAAGTAGCTTTACAGAAACAATGAGATTAAGGTCTATCTAAGAAAAAATCCATTCTCCATGGAAATGGTGCATCTTTGTATTACTTACAACTTAGCATAAACAAATACACTTCTTATAAAGTCATTGTTGCAGAAATAAGTGTTTGCAAAAATTACATGTTTTTATAGTAGTTATGGGTAGTAGTGAGTTACTATTGTTTTATCATTACTGTTTTTTCAGTAGGTTGTTTGCTTAACTGTAAATACATATAAGGTAGCTGCTAATCTAACTCTTTTTAAAATATAACTGCTAAAATGTCTGAAAAATATGGGCATAACTTTACGTATGTCTATGCACAAAATAGATTGCACAATGTTTCATATGGGTGGTTTTAATGCGTTGCACAAGTTGAGGCAGTGTCTATTTGTATGTTATCAGTGTGCACCTGCAGTTTAATCTACGCGCTTTCTTTTGTCATTCAGAATCCTTTTAAGACCCATTGATAATCAGCTATTTTTATCTTTATTTTGACTTTTGAAGACATTTAGATATGGCCTTCTAGGCTTTAGTCTATTGTTCACCCTTTATGTTTGTTTTCCCCTCGAGGACAAAACACAAAACATTCAAGTACCAGGAAAATTGACCTCAGACCTCCAGTCTGAGGTCAGTCAGGCTTAAGGAGTCAGTTGTTTTGTAGCAATTTCCCTCAAACCGTTGAATGTTTAAATACACAAATACTCTCAACAGCCACTTTATCAAATACATCCTGCTAGTGACAGTTTGGATCCCCTTTTAGCTTGAGATCTGCCTTAGCTCATTGTGACATACATTTAACAAGGTTTTGGAAGCATTCCTTAGACATTCTGAGTTCATACTGAGAGCACTGTGCAAATAGGTAGTTTCTACCTATTTTTCAGCTGCACATCCATGATGCAAATCCCCTGTTCCACTAAATCCCAAACCTACTTCTTTTGATTGAGACACTGTACCTATGTGGGGTATTAGACAATACTACTACCTTTTGGTACTTTAAGAGCCTACACTGTGCAAGTGTATTAAGAAAATAACACTGCAGTTGAGAGGCAGTGTCATCCAAGAAATGTTGAGATAAGCCTAAGGAGTCGGCTTTTAACTTTTTATACCTGACATCATTGATGTTTCAAGACTTTAATAAGAAATAAGGGCATTCTTCTTTGCAGCAACATGTTTATTGCTGTGCTAGCATATTTGTGCTGAACTGCCAGTACAGGTTATGGCACAGTCTATCATCTTCTCTCTGCATTTTGGTTGTTGCCACTTTTGGTAGTGTTTGACATGTCTGAGAAGGTCGAATGCAACAATTAACTTAGTTTCTTTCTCACTTCTCTCTTCTCCTCTTTGACAACACTCTTAAGCTGCATAACCTTCCACCTACACAAAAAGTTATATTTGACCAAAGCATCTGCAGTATGGACTTAGAGTCTGAATTGTAAGATTAAACGGCCGCCCAGCAGTGTTTGAGTTTCACTCCTGTATCATATGGTTTGTTACCAAGTTGCAAGGTAGATCTGCCCCAGTGCAGAGAAGCTTTTCAAGATTAGATTAAAAAAACTCTATCAATGACCCAATCAAATCCCTCAAAGCAAACCTATGTACAAAAATCCTGAGAGGAACAGTGGGAAACTCAGACAGCAACCAAACTCATCATCTCATTTGAAGAAAAATACAAGTATTTAACCTTAGAGAGTGTGGAGTGATTTCACACACAGTGTATCCAAAACCTTTAAGGAGAAGGCTGAAGACAAATTTATGACTTGGATTCTTCCTACCAGACACAACTCCATTGAGCAGTTTATCTTGCTCCATGCAAATCAATTGCCCCTTAACATAAACGGCATTGGCATTTGATGAAGACAACCCAATGACACGATTGACAAGTGAATACCTTGAAGGCCTCAGGGTCTTTGGGAGTTCCTCTAAATAAGAACACCTCCCACTACCTCTGAACCTGAGACCCAATGACCCCAGTAGCATCAGATAATCCTGACAGGAGATTTGTTAAAAGTCAAGGAAGGAGGGAAAGGTCTACCTAAAGAACATGATCTCACACCCTCAATGACGAACAGTTTCTTCGGCTATGAAGGATCTTTCAATAACCTGAAGGCTTAAAATGCTTCTTACACTTTGTGTAGGTAATTCCAGGATGGCTAAAACATTTCAAATGCATCTGTGGCTTTCCTTGTGCTGCAAAAAAGTCTCACTTTAACTGAAAATATAAGTGACGGTTTCATTCCTTTTTCGTAGTGTATTTCTTTGGAACAAAAGTAGAAGTACCGGTTGGATGGCTATTGGTCGTATGCTCGCACAAATCATGCTTGTTGAATTTTGCAAGCAGCAGTTCAGTTTTTTTAAGGAGACTATTATTGGTTTGCCATTATAGGCAATAAATTTTATAAGCCAATTTTCTGATTTGACTTTTATTGGCCACTACAAATTTTCACCTTCCTAAAGTAAGTGTCTAAGTCATTTTTTTTCCAAATGTAATTTTGGCAAAAATGAATTAGGCCATTCATTTAGGAAGGTGATAAAATGAAACTACTACGGTAATAAAGTTACTATTTACTACAAAGAGAAGAAAAGAGTAACAAGTAGAATTATTTTAGTTTTTTAACATTGACTTTGAAAGCTCAGCTGTGTGTAAACTCTTTGTCTCTAGTTTCTGGAGTGAAGAATGTGAATGTCTCTCACTGACTCACTCGTTTGTTTCAGGATGACGGTTTCTGTTGTGGTCCAATATGATGAAACACCAAACCATGTGGTACAATGTTACTAATATGTAGAGAATGTGACATGCAGGTGTGAAGGAACGTTCTCAATTTGTTGCTTTAGCCTGTGATTAATCGGAACAACATATACTGTTCCGATGGTTTAAATATTTTTTCAGTGAGATATCCGTGAAGGTTTGGGAGTGACCAGAATCTTCTGTGGATGTATGGATCATAAGGTAATGAAGCTCTGCCGTTTTTGTAAATGCAATTAAAATTTAGCTTATCACACCATGAGAATCTCATACTGGCCCAGTTCTACTAGGAGCACAACACCTGTTAACTTCCACTGAAGTGAACTACAAATACTTATTAGCCATACAATTATTCTATCTAGTGCTAATCCTGCCATATTTAAAAAGAACAATTAAAAGCACATTTTGACAGCTGGGACTGCTCTTCTCTTTGTAAATTTGTAGCAATGATTTGGTCTGTCTGCCCAAATTTTTTGTAAGTGCAAGAATTGGATTCAGTGGTGAAATAATTTTCATGCACCAAAAGGAATTCAGTGCTGTAAGAGTTTAGCAACTGCATAATTTGGATGTGTTTGTACATCATCCTGACATGTTGCAAGGCACCAAAGCAAGAGGAATGTTCAGAATTTCCTAGAAGGTCACAAAGTGGTCGCAATATTCAGAAACAGAAACAAAGAGAGGTGTTACAGACACAGCAAGAAGCAGTGAACTAAAACAATTTATCATTCATCGGAAGCAAAAAACACAACAGCTTTCTATTGTATTCAGTGGACAGTAAGTTATAGAGACAATAGCAGAGCTAAACACAGCCAGGACTCAAAACAATTCACTCTTTCATTGCTTTTAAGTATGTTGATGCATGTGACTGAATTTATTCTGGTTTCAACTGGTCCTTAGATCTAACAACAATAAGCTCCGTTATTTAAAACAAGAGGTTCTCTTAAACCATTTTTCCCCAAAATGTCAATCAGTTCTCTTGTACACAACAAACTAACCTTTAAACCATTTTCTGTCAAAGAACGTGACCTAAATCCTGTCTTTGACATGTTGCAAGTTGGGCCTGGATTCTTCTTAAGAGAAATTTCAAAAAGAAGTTCTGAAAGTACCAGAAGCACAATACTAACAATGAACTTGGATTTGTGGTATTCTCACACATGAACACCAGTTCATCTGTTAGGCAATTCCTCTGGTTTTCTCTTCTTCACCGTTTGATCTGTTCATCATCAAATCTGCATAAAAACTTGCAGTACAAAGACAAAGAGTACTTACGGTACTTTCGCTCTGCAGTAGAAGAACAAGGCGACGGCGACTGCAACTGCGACAAGGCATGCAATGACGATTCCGGCAATAGCTCCATCTGAGAGACCTTCGTCTATGATTTCTAGAAAAACATCACACAACGATGATTAAAACCTCATTAATCACACAAAATATTTTGCAAATTGATAAGACTTGTGCCCTTTTGGGGTTGATGAAATACAGCTTGAACCAGAAAGATGAAGCAAGGTGTATCTGTCTGATCACATGAGATAGTTTTGCAGAAACACATAAATTTTGCATGGGAAATTATCTCTAGTGCTGATCATTTCAACAATTGATATTACATAAGTTGAAATGTATTCTACAAAAAGACATAACTAAATTAAATTCTAACTTCTAACTCTAATTTCTAAGGAAATCACGATTTTAAGATTTTCTTTTCACTACATGCTCTGACTCAAAACAGTTACCACCGTTAACAAGTACTGTGAATTATTATTTAAGGCAGTTGAGTGACATATTTCTGTTTTGATTCTAAAGAATTTACTTATTTACTATTTGTCCAATTTATTTTTATTTGTAGCATTGGTTCAAATGTCTCTGAATGTTGCAAAACAGAAGACATAAAGGGCATCCTGTCCTTACTGTTGGAAAAATGGTGGTTTGTTTGCAAAATGATTTTTATGGTGTCAATCGAATGACAGACACTGTCAGAGTGAGCAACCAATCTAAAGCCTCCTGGAACTGCAAAATGTTAGGAAACCGTGTGACTGTGGTGCTATTGTCAAATGTTGCGATGAAGATATCAGTAAATGCACATTTTCCTGCCTCCAATTTTACTTAAAGGTCATTATGATGCTTCCCTTATTCTCAGAGGCCTTTCTGGACACCTTGGGCACTGTCACATGTTTGATGTATTGAGTGAACAGCAGGGAGACTTCATGAAAAATACTGAAAATACTACTGGCATGCAAGGCATGAATTTATGACAAATGGAAAACAGTTTTGAAGATACATTCCATTCCAGTTTCTTGTTTTGGTTAATAACATTGTACACTGAGATCTTGATGGCAGCACAGTTGTGTTGTCTTGTACAGCCTCAGCTAGTACTATTCTGGAATTTAACATGGCAAATCGATAGATAAGCTGATTCTGACTCTTTATTTTTCAATGCTTGCCCTGTATTAGAATTTGCAGGATTCAAACCGAATTGTAAAGTGCACACAAATTCAAACAATTCAAAGAGATGACATACACGTAGAGAGATCTGCATGCAATGGATCAAAACAGGTCTAAACTTTTTTCAATTAGCTAAAGAGATCACTTGATTTGTTGGCCGAACCAGACAAAGCATTCATTTCTTAAATAAACATCACAGCTTTTCACTGAAATCATTTTTATGTGCTGAAGAATATTTATCTTTACATCAATCAAACTCAATATGCACAAAGCTTGTGTTCATACGAAAGAATTCAGAAGCTTCAAATAGAATATCCAGATTCTTTACCGACAATTTACAAGCAGCACAGATTAAATCAATACTATCATACATGGTGACCAAGACATGCCTGATTCAGTTCCATCTTTTGACAACATCCAAATAATCTTTTTTGGTGTTTCACAATATATGGGGAATTTTTTTGAATTTACGCTATAGAAAGTCTCAAATGCTTATGTAATGCATGCCAAAGTCCTAAAAGTAAAGATATTCCAATAGATGTGTAATTTACCAAATGTGTGCTGCTTGCTAGGTTTGGCTTTAATTTTTCTATACCCAGGAATGTGATGAGTTAGTGGAAATACTACTCCAAATAAGGCACATTATTCTGCCATGGACATGTAATTTTTGAAGGTGAGAAAAATGAAACTCTGTCAAGTACAGGACAACCATTGAGTCCGGTTGCTCTTACTCTCCATGATTTCAGACAAGCAAATATTATAGCTAAGTGTTTCAAGAGCAATAGGTTTCAGGTTTTTCTGGCAGATTATTAACAAAACATTTAGGGGGTTAAATGGTACATTTCAAATGCTAAAACATCAGAAATATGTGCTACTGATTTCATCTACAGTTGTGTTCTGCACCTGGCACTCCTGATGTAACACTAATATAACAATTGACTGACAGAACAATCTTACCTTTAACAGTGACAGAGAGAGAGGGGGAGTTGGTGGACTTCCCAGTGACTTCATTGCTTGCCTCACATGTGTATGTTCCTGTGTTCTTATACTCTACGTTATTGTAGATCAACATATTTTTTGATTCATCAGGAATCACTGTCCCATTTAGCTTCCAAATAATTTTGGCAGGAGGGACAGACGAGACAGAACAGGTGAGCTCCACACGCGTATTCAACTGCACTTCTTTGTTTCCCTTCACCTCTGCTGATTCAGGACCATCTGAATAAAGTGAGGTAGAGATTTAACATGAAACTGCCATCACCAAATCAACAAAATGCAGTAAATGCTTTAGCAAACACTTACAGTTGACCACCATTGTGAAGTTAGCTTCTTTTGTGCTGACAGAGTTGCTGAGCTGGCATATGTATTCTCCATTGTCCTCTTTCTTCAGCACTTCGATATTTATTGAGGTACCATCGTTGGAGAATTTGACATGGGAGTCGGGGGAAAGGGGTTTACCATCCTTCAACCAGACTCTTTCCGTCACGTTGCCTTGTATTGCCTGGCAGCTGAGGTTGGCGCTGCTGTTGCCAGCGATGAGGATACCTTTTGGACCACTTAATTTAATACCAGAAATGGCCTCTGTGAGCATAAATGGAAAGAAGGAAGCCATCACTCTTGCTGTTTTTAAGTCAGTTCAAATAACTGTAGGTATCATGTCATTATTGTTGTCTCATTTGACCTTTTTCTAATTTTATCATGTGGAAGTATAATTTACTGAAATCAAAAATCCTAAATAAGTGAGAAAGTAATGAATAGGAAATACTTCACATAAAGATTCCAACATTGCATTTCAGAAAAAGGTCACCATTTTGACTGTTTTGCATGCTGGTGGTAGTGTCTTTCAGATCATGATTTGTTGATTTAGGGAATGAACAACTTGCATCAACTAATGAAACCATTAATTCATACATTGAGTATGGGTCCTTAAGCTCTAGCTAACTTTGCATGTGCAGCAAGAAACTAATCTGAAACACAATTGCCAGTTAACCTCTGAATGTCTCAAAACAATAAAGCTACATGGTTTCTGAAATTTAAAAAATAATAATAATTCATTAAGATACTTTGTGATTGTCTCAAACAGGCTAGAGGACTGTCCAACGGGACTGAAATAAAACTACTCTACAATTAAGAGTTGACAAAAATTCCCCCATAGCAAAATAAAAAACTAATTTAGAACTTTTTCATTTTGAGGTGCAAATGTTCACTTCCTAACTTGAAGCGTNTCTTGTTCAGCTGTAATGTTGCAGATTTCATAATTTAATGCTGTTTCAACATGCCAAAGATGACATGCGTCACCAAAACAAAAGGTGAAGCCAGTTTCATTTTGGATCCAACTGTCACATTTCTGTTTTATCTCACAAACAAAAACAAAAATAACTCCTTCAGGCATAGTATAAGACCATCCAACCCAGCAGCTTTGCACACAGAAATGGTTTGTTATCAGCAGGAAACAACAGCCATGACAGAAAGCAAAATGTAACATAATGTTTGGCTACAAATTACAGAAACTGCTTGTGACACAAACTATCAAGTACAAGCTACAGTCTGTTTGTTGGGTGTCCATGAATGCACAGGCTTGCTTGTAGGTGTTAATTTAACAGTCTGGTTCTTGAAAGGCGTGTCACAAATCTGAGACTTTAGTCCTGTTTGTCTCTGGAATAAACACTGATCTGAACTATTTGGTGTTAGCAAACCTATATGGCAATATATCATCAAATTATTATTTCCCTACTTCCCATTTTTTACTGATTCTATTTAAAAGAAAAATTAGTATGCATATTCTACCTCTAATTTAAAGACATTGATAAGGTCTCATTTATTAAGTTCAGTTAAATGGTACTAGGATTACTATTTTAAAAGAAAATACTTGGTCAACTATTCCAGATCTAAATGTGACGGCCATTGACATAACACAGTACCTGATTTAACTAACATTGGGTATTTTCTAGTCAATACTCACCCATCACGGAGAATTGAACAGCAGTAGATGGAACCTTTCGTTTGGTCTTGTCATTTTGAGCTACACACCTGTAGTTGCCCAACGTATGACCAAATCCCTGCTCCTCAATGACTTTCAGGGTGAGGACTGGACCAGTGGCCTCTATCTGCTTTGTGTCATAAAACCAGGTGAAAGTGGCAGCGGGTTTGGAGGAGGCCGAACATGTCAGGTTGAAATTCGAATTGGACGGGACAAATTTCTGTGGTGTAGAGGTCTTAATGGTGACATCCTCGGGTCCATCTGTGGAACAAATACACATAATAAAATCTAAACATATAAGGTTGTTTGCCTGAAAATAATATATGCACTGCAAAAACACAAAATCTTAAGTTTTTTTTGGTCTATTTTCTACTGCAGATATCGTCACAATCTTGAAATAAGACAAAACTAATTTACAAGTAACTTTTTTAGCAAGATACAGAAGCTTGTTTTAAGTAAGTATAGATGATAAAGTACTAGTTCCCTTGGCAGATTATTTAACTTAAGTCTTTTTTCACATGTTATAAATGTATTTATCTGCCAATAGAACAAGTAATTTTTCATCAATATTAAGGAATTATTTACTTAAAATAAGCCTTGTCTATATGAAAAGTTACTTTTAAGTACTTTTGTCTTATTTCACGTATAGTAAGATATTTGGATTAGAAACTAGACCAAAGTTATTTGATAAGATTTTGAGTTTTTGCAGTGATAATGGAAGAAACTTGTATGTTTGTTTTTTAGATTATGTGTAGTCTTAGTTTTACTTGTTTTGGGTAAAGGAGGGTTGTGAAGCTGCTTTTACTGTTTCTTAAACAGCTTTACAACTACGGGTTCACAAAACAGGCTCTTTCAGTAGCTCTTTCTGTAGCTACAAGTTACAAAAATGACATTTTCAATGTGATTTTATTAACTAATGGTCAGATTCTTTGTTTTGCTTATCCAACTTGGCCTGTCCCTCCTCAGCCCTCCTGAACTGTAGCGGTAAGCTCTTGATTAATTAATAACAGGCTAAAGCTATGGTTGGTGTGGTTTGTCTGCCTTTCAGGTTATTCATGCTGAAGGAGTGGAGGTGTAGGCTGCTGTGTACACAATGTGGTTTTAGCCTTACAGGGTAGGCTAAAAGGGAGCGCCTTGCAAACATGCATAGGGGTTTCAAATGCAGTAGTTTACGTTGCTACAAGGCTGCTAAGATAAGGCTTTTTGTTGGAATTGGAACAGGATTTAATTTTTTACAGGAATAACTGCAGACATAATATACATCCTCATATGTTGGCATGACTTTGAAGAAGAAAACCATGCAGATTAACTATTTATGACAAATGGCCACTTGCTCTTGGTGACCTTTTGTTGTCAAACAGGTGTGGAGCTCATTCAGTCAAGTGTAACCTGGCAAACAATGAAAACCGACTGAAATGAATAGAGAATACCGATATCTGTCTAACCGCCATGACCGATATGAGCTGCAAGCTTGGCACACATCCAAAAATAAAGCCCTAAAATTACTTTTACTTCACTGTTTCAACTAGAGATATATATTTCCACAATTTAGTCAAAGAAGTGTCTTTCGTTTTCTCTAAGGTGAGAAGAATGCCAATTACTTTTAGCCAGTCTTCACAATGGGAACAACAAGAGAACATGCCAATCCAGTAAAGCAAATAATTAGTCAAAAGCCACTCCTTTATATTTGCCATAATCTTCTGTCAGCACTATAATTGAGGGATTAGAACATTGTTGTAATTCCTTCATTTTCTATTGGATTTTACAAATGTAACTTTTTTTTTTTGTACATTACAGTCAACCAAGAAAAGCCTGCTCAGGGCATCTTTTATGCTAAGCTAAGGTGCAAGATATAAATGTTGCAGCTGGAACAAAATTAGTTTGTAATCATAATATATTTCTCATATATTCTGTGAAGTTTAATGCACAGAATAAACATTAAATATTACATATTCTGTAATATTTCTCTCTATCCAATTCTGTTATTTTTTTTGCAAGGATGCAAGTTCCGCCTTTAAGGCTGCTTAAGAAGAGGTTACTGTGAAGTGTCTGTGAATAACTTACAGTAGACTGTGAGGTTGAATTTGGCGCTGCTCTCCTTTTGCAGTGAGTTTGCTGCTGTGCAGACAATTGGACCAACCAGGTCATACCGCTGGACATCTGTGATAGTCAGCTTACTAGAATATTTTCCCGGTATTTCAATCTATAAAGAAAATACCAATTAAATATTTATCAGCAACTCCTTACAATTTTGCGTAAGCTCCAAAAAAATAACTGTTAATATAGATTAACTTTGTTGTATCAATATTTCTACTTTTTCTTTTCTGAAGAGAATATAGTTTGAGCCAAAATTTTATGGCAACATTTAATTCACACATTTAAACAACCAGTTTAGTTTAAAACCTTATACTCTGTGTATAAAAACTTTGCATTTGCATAAATACTATTAATTGAATCATAAATTCTTAATGTCAAAATGCATATGAACTAATTTCACCGTGTCTGACATCACCGACGATTTCACAGTAAACCGTTTGCCATCAGATTCAATGGTTTTGCTGTCATTGGTCCAGGTGAAGCTCTCGATAGATCCTTTACAAGAGCAGGTAAGCTCCACTGTGCTGTTGTACTCAATGCCTTCAGGAAGGTTTGATTTGATCATGACATCAGACACAGGCTCTGCAGAGAAAAAAAGTCATAGAACAGAAAACATAACGCAAGAAGATTTCCATCACTAGCATGTTTTCAGAGTCAAATTTAGGATTCATAAATCTCAACGACATTTCTCAACATCAATCAGATGATGTACTCAAGTCTTGGGAAATTTATTTCACAATGTCATATCTATGTTTTATGACATTTAATTGTATTTGATTGAACTTTGTTGAAATCTTAACAGGATATGTGTCATATGAAAGGTATTCCCACAAAGATCTTAAGAAATATGTTCTTTTGTAGATGAAATCTGACTATAATGACGAGCAAAGAGTCAATAATGCGCACACCCGGGACTGAGTCCTCTTCAACTTTTATTTGTGAGCTGAAATCAACATATCAATATATGAAAATGGATGAACTACTGCAACCATTAGACCTGTTTAACTGGTTACCGATAATCCAGGAGTTCCAACAATGACTGCACTACTTGCAATCAGCCGATTAGGCAACAATGGGTGCGAGAGAATGTAAAGGAGGGGCAACCACATCTGAATCTGAACTGTAGGAACAGATATGCTCTAATGCTGAAAGAAATGACACCAACTGGAAATAAAACTGAACTTAAATTTTAAAAATATTTGAATGACAACAATGGCTTTGCTTAAAGAATACAGAGGCAAAGTCTCTTATGGATAAGTCTGTAACTGTTAAGAAGCCACTCCTCCAGAAGGAAAGCCACCAGGGAATCACATAAACTTCATCTAATTTAATTTAATCCTAAATTATGCTTCATGCATAATGACTTAAAGAAATGGATTTTAAGTCCATGCTATATTTACAAACAAGAAAGACATTACTGATTGTAAGTTCTTAGACATTCTGATCAACAGAAAACTGGAAGTTGCTTCAATTGCATTTGTTTCAAGAAACAGACATCTTGGCAGGATTTTTGGTCTGAGACTATGATCTTGCTGTAAAAGCAGAATTTGTACCAAGACTTTCTAACCATTCTTAATAATAGAGCCAACAAATCTGTCCAAATCTGTATATAGGGAGTGCTAACCAGAAGAACTGATTCTTCTTCTGGAAGAACAACTTCATGTTTGTTTTTTTTGAAGAATTTACACATGATTTTTGGTGGGAAACTGGTTTGCTAAGCTAGTCCATCTAAAAGAGCCAGGAAGACGATGATGTAAATCAACATGATAGCCTTATTCCTTAGGGATAAATCCAGAAGAGAAATACAGGAAGTAGGCCTACAAATGTGGTAAAATTAGGACACCAGTAGCCAAATGGGCTCTGGGCTTCAAAACAGCACTAAAAAACGAGGGTCACGCCAAAAAGGGAAGAAAACAAAGAGTAAAACTCTTCAAGCTAGATCCTATGAAACTGCAAACAAGAACAAATTCCAACTGCAAAGTACAGTAGGAGCCACGCCCTGGTGTCTCCTGGTGTCTGGGACTCGTGAACTTTTCCAGCAAATTTCAGGATTTTTCTCTCATATGCACTTCTAACAAATTTATAAACACTGACAGTGCATAAACTGAAAAAACACAAACAAACAAAAGAACTCTTTGCGAAGCAGTTTTAATCTACAAGAGAGACTATAGCAGACACTGGCTACATCATTCCAAACATATTCCTGCATTTAAAAAGTCAGAAAAAGTATATATACAAATATAAATATCAAATATATACGCTTAAACTATAAGAAAGACTAAGCAGACAATAATAAAGCAATAATGACTCACCCAGAACTCGGATTTTAACCTCTGCGGGAATAGTATCTGTAGCAGAGATTATAACTACATTATAATCTCCACTGTCCACTGATTTTAGGGAGTTCAGAGTCAGGGACCCGTCGGTGGTGTTAATGGAAGCTCTGCCTTTATATGGGTCTTTAATTAAAGCGGTACCATCTCTCCTAGTACCAATTGCTGCAGAACCCTTGTAATTCCATGTTATAATATCGCCCTTTTCTATTGGACGCAGGAGATTTATGGTCAAATCTTTCCCCAAAAGTGCATCCAGAGGCCCGTCGGGTAGAACTTTGTCTTCAGCAGAACACCCTGCGTGTAAGCAAAAAATCTAATAAATAAAGCAGTCGTGTTTTTTTTTTATTCGTATAGTTAAAGTACAAAATACAGACTGCATCAAGAATTTAAATTACAACAAACGTAAGACTCACCGAAGTTAGAGAGGAGCAAAAGAAACGAAAAGGCGATCAGATCCATCCTGGACGGTTTCAAGTCTTCCCAGCAGAGAGACACAGGAGCGGAACTGCGGTGTACCTGCTGCTTTTACAGGGACACACCCAGCGAGGTGTGGACACACAAGAGCATGAGTAAAGCTGGAGTAACTTCCTGCGACTTTTCGATAAGCAGAGCTTATTCAGGAGTTTTATTTATAGCGTCAGCAACGTTGACTTATATTTAAGATAAATGAGTCTGAATGACGAAGTCTCAACTAACCGCAGAAAGAATTTCACAAGCCATTTTTTAATTTCCTTTTTTCTCTCTCTCATTTTAAAATGTATTTCATACTTTTCTGTCCTTTTCTTTGAATTTGTTATGGTATAATATCATCATGTCATATAAAATATTAGTAATAATTATCCAGATTGAAATGTAATACGTTAAAAATATTTTTAAAAGATTAATGATGATCTTCTGGTTGTTTCACACAAACAGTTAATGCATATAATGCATACAGAAAAATGCATTCAAAAGCCTAAACTATTATAAATTAAGCGGAGCAACTGGAAAAATTGGAAGAAAATATTGTGGCTTATTTTTGTGATGGTGCTGCCATCTGGTGGTCTTCTAAGAAATCTATCTATCTATCTATCTATCTATCTATCTATCTATCTATCTATCTATCTATCTATCTATCTCAGATCTTCCCTCACTGTTAATGCATGAGCAAGATTTTATTTTTGGTTTATTGGTAAAGAAAAAAACATTTGCCTTATCTTTTTGTTTCACAAAACTAAATCTGGTGTTCAAGGCAGCAAGTCATCACACACAGATGCCAACTTCTGTTTATTTGATGTAGGAAATGCAATATGTCCAATCCCATTTTATTCATAAAGCATACCTTAAAACAGAATATTTAACCAAACTGCCAAACTGAGAGCTGTTTCACAAAAAGTCGGATTCAGAAATCCAGGATAAGAGATAAAGCCAGGCTTGACATGGTGCCATCACTTCATCCTGACTATATTATTTTAAGACTGCATCAAGGGGCAATTGCATAAAATAGAAAAATAAAAGAGATGTGAGGCATAGGAGCAGGAGAAATGGGTAGAAAGTGTGACAGGGAGAAAAACTAGGTTGAAATTCTCCAAATCATCTCATTAATCAGACAGTAGATTGTAACAAAAACAAAGACAGTAAAACAGATCATATCTTGCTGGCCACAAAAAGATTATATCAATCTTAAAACTTCAACAAAAGTAACTTTATTACACAAGTTGAAATCTGTGAATAATTAGCTTTTGCTGACTAAACTCCAGTTTGTATAACAGTAAGTTTACAGAGGAAACATGCTCTTTGAGCTTCCAGTATTTACCCTTTAAAAAACATTGCAGTATCATCTGTCCTATCAGTGAAACATGGATCTGTTCAGCTTAAAATCACTTGTATTTTCCCTCTGTTTTATAGGTAAGGTTTAACATTTTTATGTAATTTAATGCATGAAATGTTATAGATTAACTGGATATTTTGTAATGACTGTAAGATCTGATTATCATCAGTCTATCTTGTTTCCTTTTGCTAAGCTGAGTTCAATACTGATAAAAAATACTAAATGATGATCCTTATTATAGTTTGGCCTCTATTTGAATAAATATTACTCTTGTTTACACCTTTAAGTGTTTACAAAACAATCTAACCCTTTCATGCTTGCCTACAGGGCCCAGTGTTGGTCAGAAGATTGTATCGAAGTGTCCAGTGCGAGCCTATTTGGGGGATAACACCACACTTGAAATCCTGATTGAAAATGAGCCAAGTAACATAATAACCTGGAATTTCAAAGGTGAAAACCAAATTGTAAATGTTGCTCTTCTGCGTCCAGAAGGTCTCACGGTGAATGATCGCTACAAAGGCAGAGCTTCGATCGATTCAGCCGACGGACACCTGACTCTGACCTCCGTACAACTGAATGACAGCGGAAATTATACTGTCATAATATTGGGGGAAAACACTACTGAAATTGGAATAGTTAAACTCCATGTTTTGGGTGAGAAATTTGTTTACTGTTTTTAACATATTGTTACTTTTCATGCCGATGTACTGGACTTTCCTTTTCTGCAATTTTTTAAATGGCAAGCTAAGCTTTTGACCTTAGAAGTGGTTAAGTTGTGGAGTTATACTATTAAACTGGTCACAGTACACAAAGCTTTAAAATATTGTTTTAAAATCTGCTACTATTTAGGTTTTTCCTAACACTAAAGTTTAATGTGAAACCAGTGTGTTTTGAAGAGAAATATTACTGGGAGAAGAAATATCTCGCTTTGAGAAATAGAGAGATATTGTCCTACTGCAAAATCTCTTCAGAGTTCTAGAGTCTGATGTCTTTTCTTTTGCTTCTCAATCATATCAAATCTAGGGACAGATAAATTAGATTGATTTTAATCTTGGAAATTCTGCAGGTAGCATCCCTAATAATCTTTTTGAAATTAATTAAACTGAAGCATTTTTTATTTATACTTTGTAGGATCTTTGAATTAGTCATAAATGTCTTTAGACCCTTAGGGCATAATCATGGCATGACACAGTTTCATTTCATTCCTGGACAAGGCTTATATATATATATCTGCATAATATCTGTTCTTATGCCAAAAACAATATTTTTACTAAATAATTAAAAGAAAAGTGTATCCACAGGGGAGTCTATTATTTCAGTATATTTTATATGTCAAATGATTATTAAATGGACATTAGAGGATTCTGTTGCACTGTTGGGGTGAAGGAGATGATGGTGATATGAGTTTGAGGTTGACGGTTTGATCCCCTCTGTGTCTGTCTCACTTTGGCTTTTGGGGTCCTCTGCACTTGATAAATGTTTTACAAGTCCAGGTCATTTACCATTTGCTGTGACCATAAATTAAATCATTTATAAATACGACTGGAATGAAGTGAATGATTTGCAGAAAAGGAGAAGTCTAGTTATTTAGCAGAACATGTGTCAACTGTTGACAGACAGTTGAGTTGACTCTGACCTTCGAGATGTTTATTGTCTCATAGATGTTTTACATCCCAACCTGACTTTGCTGGCCCCCTCCAGTGAGGAGCTGCAGCAGGGGAAGTTAACCTTCACATGTCTGGGAAACAAGGGCTTCCCTTCTGACTGGCGATTGCAGTGGCACGTCAATGGCAGCAGCCAAGTCCACTGGAGAGAAGAACGGGGCCCTGTGATGCCTCTAGATGACGACCACTACACCTGGAGCAGCTTCTTGACGGTTAATGAGGAGAACTGGAAGAAGATATCGTCTGTGACCTGCAGGGCGTTTCGGGGCTCACTGGCTCCAGTCTCAGTCACTCTGAAAATCAACTAGAGATCAGTGGCCCAGCCTGACTCACTGGATTGATTTTTATACTTTAACTGGTTTCACTCTGCAGGGCATTTTCAAGAACCAATTATTCTCTTCCTTTACTCTGTATGGTCTTCTTTATAATATTGAATAGAATATATCATAATTCATGATCACAGTTAGAGGATTAATGTATTTATATGTAGAAGCCTTTTGAAAAGCTCTAAAACTTTAACTTTGGATTGTTATTTTAAAACCCTGAAACGTCTGAAAAAATTCTCACATTTTCAATTTGTTTTAAGGTGAAGAGCATTCTTCAGTACTAAATCACATTAACATTTATATACTTAGTAATTTATTTTAGTTTTTGATTAATTTTCCACAGATTAAAGTGTAATCTACATAATATATATGGATTCAGTAAATTATCTGGTGAGTTTGAAGCTAAAATAAAAATCTTTCCACAAAAAGCTTAAAGACAGACGTCAGATTTTGGACAAATTCAGGTGAGCATGTACTTTCTTTTAGTAATTTTCTGATGTATGCTGACACACAACATAAATAGTATTTTCTTTGAATTTCATATTTTGAAGTCAGGCTAAAAATTACTTTTGCTTGATATAATTTGAAGTCCAGAGAAACAGAAATACAAGTTTAAGATTCACAGATAACACTAAACAGGCAAATATTTTTGCTTTAAAGTATTATTTCTCACTTTGTCTTGACATGCTTAATATGAGAGTTCAGTAGATTATCTTCAGAGTTGTGTAGAAAAAGTGGTAAATATTTGTGAGTTTGAAGTCAGACATTTTCAGCTTGGAGACTTTTCCTGAAAAATAAAATGAATTTAAATAATTCCAATATTTTTGTAAAACACAAGACCCTTTGCTTACCATTATGATCACAGTGTTTAAAGTTGTTTATAAATACCATTCAAAAGTCTGTATCAAATTAGACTTGTTCATTCTTTGGAGAGTTTTACGTCTTCTTCCATTTTGCCTCACAGACGATTAAACTGCTCTGTAAACTATACTGGAGGTCTTCATTTATTTAAGGTGGAAACAATCAATGACATACGAAGTTTACACCTAATCTCATTTTGCCACATTTTTCTTTTATAGTTTTTAGTGCTTGTTTATGGCACAGACAATTAAAATAATTCAGAAAAAATAAAATGAGTGTTGTTTTATCATTTTAAAGGTTGAATTTATAATAACTGAAAATATGTTGCATTACACAAGTCTTTGATCTGTCTAAGCTTTACATGCTGATTTCTGCTGTTCTTGGAAGTAAAATAAAGTGTTTTTATCCAACATCATACATTCATTTCTACAGCACACCTCTGGAACAGTGCTGCCATCTCGTGGCATTTCTAGGAACACAGGAAACATTTTACTTTCTGCAGAATAACTGCAAACATTGACCATAAAAATTGGATAAGTTATAAAAGTTGTTTTTTTTAGTTAAAATACAGTATGTGGTATTAATTTGTTTCATGCTTCACGTGATGAAGTTGTATTTTATTGACCTAACATGCAGCGAAATGCAGCAGTTATAAAAGTTGTTTGAATAAAACTACGATCAAGGTCTGAGTATAGCTTGATGTGAGCTGCATCATCATATCCATACATGCAACTGTAGATATAGCAGTAAAATAAACATTGCACACAATGTTGGTGATGAGAAAAATAGGTGAAATATTACCCAAAGTAGGAGGAACATTGTGAAAGCTAGTAAAAGGAGAAGTCTGATGTATTTTGGTCTGAGCTTTTAGAAACAAAACTTAGGCAGGTGTGTGGTTCGAACTGTGAACAATTAGATGCTGAATCAGTCACGATTTATAAGAAATAAGGCTCAATGTGACCCAAAGTGAGTGTGTTATTCTCAGAATGATCGGTAGAGGGAGACAGCGGCCTCCTTTTAACCCAAATGACTCAAGAATGACATGTGAAGATGATATTAAATGTCCAAAGCAAGCAACAATTTTTAAAATTCATTGTATGATAACATTCTGCATAATAACTTCTGTTTTTTTGTAGTTTGTTTTTTCCAATTTTCTCCTTAAGAGATATTTTAAAAGTTCCACTCAACATCTGACTGGATATAATGTTTTAAAATGTGAATGCTTTACACATTTAATGAATACAACTTTTGATTATTTATTTTGCAATTTAATTATCATTTAGTTCATGAATCCAAACTTCTTCAACAGCCTTGAAATGTGTTCATATAACATAAAATAAAATAATAATGTACATGTCTGAGTTTTTCTGTGTTTTTATTCAGTGTTTTTCACAGTGAAAACACTGAGGGACTGCACACTAAAAGTATTTTTATACATATTGTCTTGGCAAAATTAAATATTTTTCTGAGAATAAAAAAAGACAGGGCCTCTCCAGATTTCATTATTTTGTTAAACATTTGTTATGTAGAGTGATGATACATTTTATGAAGAATAATTGTGGTATGGTTATACACTGAAAAGGTTTCACAATGTTGGTCGGTGAGAGTAAAATGATAATAAAAAGAACCTTTTGAGTCAATGATTATGTCAGTATAAACTCATTTTAGTCACAGCACATCGTGGAAAACACATCAAAAGATTTTAACTCCCACATGACTTAATTCAGTTAATATTTAAATGATACACAAGAAATAATAAATCATATCTCCTATTTTAGTATTTTGTTTTATAGAAATGTTGTTAAAGTTACAAAACAAAAAACTGCAGCCTTTAAATAATTTATAATCTGGAGCTACATATTTTAAAAGATATTAGTTGAATGTATTGCAAATTTAAAAGCAGCAATCATCTTAATGAGTTAATTTAGATTATTTAACTTTAAAGGTTACATTTGTATATTAAATTAAAGTAGTTTGGGCCACAGACAGGGTACATAAAGAGATCAGAAGGCTATTAGAGGTCAACGCTGAGACAAACAGGTCTGACAGACAAAGTCAAATGCTAACTCAAAGGTCAATTCAAAGTGACCTTTTATACATATTCTGACTGTGCAGCTGGAATCCAGTCATGCACTGAAAGAAAATGTAAAGTCCAGATGGAAAAGAAATTAATATCTTTACTTCTGAAATGTTTCTGCTGCTACGGTTCATTAGTGAAGCTCAGAAAAGGAAGGAAAAACTCCAGTTTCACTTTAAGAAGTAAAGAAAGCAGATTTCTCTTTAATGGATGGAGTTGGTTTTTTAATCGTATGCAGAGCGGTGAAAGAAGGTGGGCTTTGTGACCTGAGAGGTCACCCAGGGCTCCCAGTCAGAGACACTGAGGAGAAACCAGTAATCCCATCTACCGTAATTTCCGGACTACAGGGCGCACCTGATTATAAGCCGCACCCACTTCATTTTAAAGAAAGAAAAAAACATTTTGTACATACATAAGCCGCACCTGTCTATAAGCCACACGTGCCTACATATAGACGGTACACAGAAAGAGTTTTCAAAGTTTTAATAATATACCTTAGCTTTTCTTTCCAAACGGTGCCTGTGGTGTGGCAGTAACACAGCAGCAACACGGTAGTAACACAGCACTAACATTACTGGTTATAAAAACATACCAGTAAAAGTCACTGAGATGCAGCAGTAACACAGCAGCAATACGGTAGTAGCACAGCACTAACAGGGCTGGTTAAAAAAAACATACCGGTAAAAGTCACTGAGAGCCGTCTTCATATTCCTCCTGTGCACTGAGACGTATTAAGTTACATTAAACTTGCGTCTTCCTCTACACATATATTCCACCTGTCTCACTCTGACGTTTTCTGTTCTAGCGCCCCCTGGCAGCCGTTAGAAAAAATGCATAAATAAGCTGCATCATTGTATAAGCCGCAGGGTTGACAGTGTGTGACAAAAGCTGCGGCTTATAGTCCGGAAATTACGGTAATCATCAACTTCTGGTGTCCAACTTGTTTCTCTATGGGCTTAACCCAGTTACTTTTAACTCTATGAATTTTATATTTCATGTCATAAACAAAAATTGTGTTTTATTCCAGAGAGTGGAATTTACTTATTTTTTGCTTCATGTAACATTATTATGCAGTTCTTAGAAATATGCTAGAAAATTTTATTTGAAACACATCAAACCATTTGTGCACCTTTCTCATTAAAAACATGACAGTAAATATTACTGAGATATTTTTATCAGCACAAGTCAGATAT
>CAEFZY010010590.1:0-14330 GCA_903066815.1 Brachyrhaphis roseni
AACTGAGAACGTGCCTGGTATATTAACATAACATATTAAGAGTTATTCAGATAACTATAGCATAAATAACATGCTAACAAGTTTACCAAACCATCCGTGTCACTCCAAATCACTAAACGCAATGAAATCTTCACCCTCGGTGTCACTTTTAAACAACTCCGCTAACTCCAAAGGTAGCATCTACCACACACACTATCAACACAGGCCTAGAGCGCCTTCTTGCAGTTTAGTGTGAAAATAACATGTGATATGATATAATAATGTGTTGATAATTTCACACATAAGTCACTCCAGAGTATAAGTCGCACCCCCGGCCAAACTATGAAAAAAACTGCGACTTATAGTCCGGAAAATACGGTACATAAAAAATTGTGGTTGTCACAAGAAATTGAGAAGTTCAAGGCATGTGAAGACTTGCAAGGTACTGTATATTTGAAAGGCCTACTGTGAAATGTTCCTTTGTACCTTCTACAGAATAAGTGATAGGTTTTTTTTTACTTTAAAACTATGTACAGAAATAAATCTCCTTATAAAAACTAATTGTTGATTATGACTAATAGGTACATTTTGATCTATAATATTGAATTATTTTTAACCAAAAAACTTTAATATTTTGCTTCTTTGACTATCGAAAAGCGTCTGTTTGTATATATGTTTGTGTTTGCCAAATCCTTCCAGAGGTGTTAGTTGAATCCTCTATGAACTGTGAGAGATGATGCAATAGGAGGCAACTGCTGAGAATTAACTGTCTTAGAGTCTACATGGCAGAGCTTCTTTCTACTTCTCATTCACTGCACACACATACACACACAATGCACAAAACCCCAAATACATTCTTACTGTGGCTGGATCCTACAGGAATGAAATCAGGGCTCAGAGTGAGTCAGTGTGTCCTGTATTAAGCTGTTACAGTGATAAACAACTCTGTGTTCTAGGTCAGTGCCAAGCATTTCTACATCCTAATCCATTTCTGAGGAGCATTCATGTGAGGATGTCAGTGATTCTGCCTGTTTTCTGGTGTGCTTCAAACAATTTACACTTTATAACCTGTTAGATTAGGTAATCCTGTAAAAGTGCTGCCTTAGGCCCTCCTGAGGACTCATCTTGTCTGCATATTTTATCTGCCATACGGAGGACACCAACAGTCCCGGGTACAATATGTTTAAAACTTGCACATGGTGAGACGAAGTTGGATTAAACACACACACACACACACACATACATATACATAAGGCCGGCAGACGGTACGAGGGTAGTGCATCTGCTGTTTAATTAAAATCGGAGGGAGGCCCACCGAGAAGACTTTAATCAGAACGTATGCACACACGGTTCATGAGACTTGAAACCGTTCCCTGTTGCAAACCTAAGAACAGGATACATGAGAGCATAGGCAAATAGCAAAAACAGAAGCACTGTAGCTAGATGCACAATAAAAGAGACAAGGAGGAAAATAAATTAATTCCACAACTATAAACAGTCTGGTTAAAGAAAACCTGGGGGTCAAATAAACTTGATTGATTGATTGATTGTGTGTAATGACTGATCCAGCAGTGAAATCACCGTCCTTCCACTCCAAAAGTTGACGAATGTATTTCTGCCTCTACTCAAGAGTGCACTCCTCCACCTTGAGCAGCTCTCTAAAAGCAGATGTCATGTCCATTGGTCCACTGCGATGGTTGAGATGTTGTTGTTTGAGCTGATAAATGAATGCAGTCTGCTGTCAATCAAATCGCTCATGCAAAATACACAGCTTGTACCCCTGACGTAGTTGCAAAAAGAAGGGAGGACCCAAGCAGGATCTGCAAATAGAGACGGATCCAGCCACGTCCTGGTCTGGACCGGCCTGCTTTCAAATCCAGGTCAGCATCTTTGCAATAATCCTCAGGGCCCGGTCCCAACTCGCTCTCTGGACCCTGAGAGCTGCGGTTCCATTCAGGCCTGTCAAATGAGGCTAGTTTGAAATCAGCCCTTGATGGGTTCATTGGCTACAGGGCTGTTTGATATCACCAATCAAAGTTGTTTAAAGATAAAATTACTAAACATCATCATTATTTTGGTTCCCACAGACTAACAATTCCAACTTCTGCCGCTACTACTCCTTGAGTGTACAAGAACGGTTCTGCACAGACATGCCCTGTGGATCCACATACTTTAAACTTCACATGACAATATGCCATGAGCATGCTCTGTTGACGCACCTACCAGCTCAACACTAATGCCCAGCTGAAGTAGTAAACACAGACAACTGTGAAAAAACAATTCAACTGCATGTCTGACATTTGCATTAAATTGCCAGATTTAAAATCCCCCATGGCAGGCATGTTGCATTTACTTGACTTCTTGTTCCAAATGAATGTGTACAAACTTTCACAAGAGCAATATGAAAAGCTGTTCAAAATGACACTAAGCTTAAAAATCTGTAAACTCTCTTTCCAGTCTCGATGTCTTCTGAAAGGCTCTAGATGCAGCGATGCGGTAGATCAAAGCAAAGCACGCCTGCAAATGAAGGATATCTTGGGCTTAAAAGCTGTGGGTCTTAATCTGCGGGTCATGAGACGGTCTCAGGAGGGACTCGGCAAGCGTGCTGAAATAAGCTAATATTCAATGAGATCCTTCAAAGCAAGCTGCAGATTAAAAATATTGCCCCAAACCCTCCGGCAGATGATTGAAGTTTAAAGTTAAATAACTAATTATTTTTTTTTTATTGTATGTAGGTTTTTAACTTTTAAAGCAGCTATATTCCTCTTAAATTTATGAGACTATCATCGCAACAAAAATCTATTGGTGTGATTGTATCTAAATCCATGTTTTGTGTCTGTAACGTCAATCTTTTAGGATGTAAAGCATGAATTCAGATGGTGGAGGAATACTGCAAAACCTGAAAAATCATATTTAAACATTGACAAATAAAGTAACTTATTGTGGAGCAGTTTAATAAAAGTGCTATTCTTCCTGCTCACTTGTTTTCTTTCATGCTACAATAATGAAAACCTAAAGATATTCGAGTTAAAAAATAAGCTTAAAATGGGCTAAACCGTAACCCATTACACAAGAGGTTATCAGAATTTTTTGTACGCCAGATAACATCCACATTTTAAATATATTAAAAATATGTAATTTTATATCATAAACAGTAAATGTAGATGTGCTTCATATGAATGCAGATTTAGCTGCAGAAGTGAGTGTGTGCTCTGTGCGTGTAACTGGATCTATATAGGGTCGCAGTGGGGAATGTCTCCGTGGAAGAGAGTCGCGCAGAGTGAGTGGGACTCCATGTATCCACCATGACTAACAGGATTAAATCTGACTGGGTAGGAACACAGATAAAGAAAGAGGAAAAAAGAAAAGCTGTAGGGGGTAAGGTGAGAGGGGCTAAAAGAATTCAAGTTCTCATCTTCCAAACCAATAAAACCCAGAAGAAGAATGAAGTTACAAAATGGAGTGGGAAGGAGGAGGAGGTTGTCAAACGAGAGGATCAGTGGAGACTGATTAGTGTTCTTTAGAAGAAGGTGAAAGCACAGCGCATGTATTTGGATTTGGGTATCAAACAAGGTAAATTGTTGGTGTGTCAGAGTTCCCTGTAGAAGAACTCTGATCCTTCTTTCACTTCGGGGGTTCTCAGTTTTAGTCCTGGATCCTGCAACCTTTAGATACATCCCTTCTCCAGAACACTTCAAGAAAAAAATGGCTCTTCAGATTTCTACAGAGCTGAATGATATGATGATGAGTCATTTGATGGAAGTGTGTTTGAGAAGGGATGAATATAAAAGTTGTAGGACTATAGCTTTCATACATTGAATGTCTATAAGTCCCAGAACTCTGACTAAATGTATGCAAATATGCAAATAGGAAAGGTCGACAATCCCTCCCTAATTATGCTCCAAAATTGTGAAAGATTAGAGACGACTAAGGAATGTGCCATTAGAGTGAGTGCCACTAGGGGTTATATGAAGTATTAACAACATGAGGATTAATAACTCATACTCAACATATTCAAAATTAAAAAATTTTTGACCTACTAAATTTTTTGCATGTAAAGATTTTGTCTAAATGAATGTTTTAGCAAAAAAAAGGTAATTGTATTTTAATTTCAATGAAAGCAGCACATTTATCTCGGCTGCAGAGAATTTAAGTAATTAAAATAATTAGTGATAGACTTTGTGGATTGTATGAGGCGCCGATGCTGTGCATGGATGTGATGAATTGAATGAGTTCATGACTAGAATGGACATTTTCAGAGCAATAATTTTTGGACATGAAAAACTTGAAGCTCACCCTAAAAGATGTTAAATAAGGTTTGACTGATAACTGAAATAATCTTGTGGTTATACAGTAGTCTATTTTTCCATTGTGCAGCATAACATGAAAAAGTCGCCTTAACTCTGCCTAAAGTGTTTTTTTTTTAAAAGGGCTATGATTTATAACATGCTGCCCTTTCAAAAGATGCGAGATCAGGCACCAATTCTTTGTCACTCTGCAGGGAGCAGAGTCGAGATTGATCTGAATTTCCATGACCCATTTTCTTTAATGCAGAAGTTTTATTTCCCCTGGATTCCATTAAAAAGTGGCTTTCAAAAATAATCAGCGCCTGAACACAGCAAATGACGGAAAGAGAATGTCCTGTGAAAGGACTTTTGTCTCGCCACCTGTGTTGCAGCCACTCCGCCAAAAGAACCCTACAGCTTGGTCGAGAGCCCTTCAACTTCTCAAAGTGGGGACAGCTGACAAAAAATGCAGATGGAAGTGAATGAGCAGGGTTTTACTTGAGGTGTGACCTCGTCAACCTTGCTAAAGTCCCAGGTCTACGTGAGGGGGGTAGAGTATGAGAGGAGAGCAGCGGCAGTAATTTCCACTTGCTGCACAGCAGTCTGTAATCACTCTGCATCCAGCTGCTGAGGGATTTCCATCTGTCCATGCAGGGGGGAAAGAAAACCTGCTCGAGCTGCAACTGGACTTCAAACATGTTCACCTTATCTTAACACCTTTGATTCACCAAACCGCACTGCTGGAATCTATTTTCCTTTTCAATTAGACATAGCACAGTCATCCATGGCATAATGCCAACTAGCATACTAAAACTTAGAACTGATTTCAATAATACTACTGCAAACGTTATAATAAATATACAGTTGCAGGCCGTGGTTTGTGAGTTATTTGTACATACGTTCTTACATAAGAGAAAACCAAAAAGAAAAAAATATCAGTGAAATAAAAGCAAGACCATTCCAGTCCTCACATACTGCCATTTTATCGCATAAAGTAACTATGTTGCAGTCAGTTGTTGTGAAAATGATGTACTTTCAGACATAACGTAAAAAAAATTAAAAAATTATTTCTCAATTTGACATCTTGAAATTGGGCCATTACAACAATGCCTTTAATTGTGCCATTAACAATCGACCTTAGGCGCATTGAACTGCCTGTATGACAAGCTCAGCGTTTAGGTAAGCCCGAATGACTGTCATGGGAGATTCAAGGATTCCTCAAATATGCATGAGAGAATCAAGGCAACTGTTTTTGCAGCGTTTTTGATGATTAAAAAATAATAAATCATACAAAGCTAAAAAACGTAAATTTTGCTTAGTACCGCCGATTTCTCTGAATTGTTCATTTGCCTGCCTAACAATTCTGCTTATCAGTTCCAGTAAGGTGATGGTGATATGCGTTTGCATGATGACATACACGCTTGTAGTTTATTTAGGACATATTCAAAATGGCGTCGCTGCAGAAGCGCTCCAAAGAACGCAGAGCTTAAATTTTGTTTGGATCAAGCGCAGCATGGTGCATAATTTAAATTAAAGAGTTTAAGGAGTTTATTTCCTAACTCAATGAGAATCTATCAGAAAAACGATAAAGAATTGAATCCATAAGTGACGTCGATAATTTCATTGGTGTCTCTAAATCCCCATTCCCACCTACTGGGAAGGACATAACATTGAAATAAGAATGAACCATAAAGCCTTGGGGACTCCACAGGATTATATAGCTTTAATAGATAACTACATTTTAGCTTTTACATAGAAATTAAATTACTGTGAATCTGATGAAAACCATTCAAAGCAGAAAAACTAGATACAATTTTGTTATTGACACCACTGTAAGTGCAATAAATTACACACATTTTAACAAAACATCAATATAAGTCTGATAGTCATTCATTGAAAACTCATTATTCTTTTTACGTTTCATCTTAGTGCTCTTCCAAAAGCCAAAGTTGAAGTTGCTGACTAAGAAGATTAGTTTTCAAATTTTACAGATCAGCCAAGTGAATGCCAGGATTTCACTGTGACATTGTGTAGCTGTAAATTTCATGTTATAACAAAACAAAGGAGACTCAGTTGACTTTATTTGGGTGAGTATGCAGTTGATACCCAATAAAACTGATGACCAACAGGAACACTTAGAGAGATCATGTAGCACTAGGCAGAAACGTAAGGAGAAAAGGATAAACTGACTGAAAGGCTCAGACACGGTTATAATGGGAGCAGATCGAGCTAAACTCCGGCGCTTGAAAGCGAAACCTGACGTGGGCTATAAATCTTCAGGGATGTGAATAATGCAGCATGAGAAATCAGATATTAGAGCTTTGATATCAGTTGACACAGCCACACAAACTAAGGAAAATTTATTATTATTATTATTACCTTGGAAATAAAATACAAATGAATATGTTCCATCAAAGAGGACGACGGGCAGAAAGAGCAAAAAAGGGCAGAAAGAGAGATTAATGCAGCCAGAAGAAAGGCAAAGAGACAGGGATTATGCTTTTCTATTGCAGCCTCATAAACAAATAAGCTGATCGTCAAGACTCAGCCAGGCAATTAATATTCAAGGAATTAGATTTATTTATTTTTTTTTAGTTAAAAAAACAGAAAGGGGGGAGGACATGGGGGTTGGAGGGCAGATTTAGATTCTTTCCCTCTCTTTGCTCCACAAGGATCCATTTTGTGAGCTTAGGCTATAAACAGCTTGAAATCACTTTGACAGCCTGCTGTATCTCATGGCATACACACACACACACAGACACACACAAGTACCAGAGGGAATTTTAATTTCAACCTGTGAAATCGTAATTGCCTCTCTTGTAAGAGGCAAAGGATTGTGGGAAGGCTGGCAGAGAGAGAGATAGAGAAAGAGAGAGACAGAGATAGCCAGCATACTTTATTTTCTTACACATTTATCGATTTTTCATTTTGTTTGGCTTTCTTTTTTCTTTTTTTTATCTTTCTCCTCCTTCCCTGCGCCCTTCTATTCTGTCACTCTCGCACTCTCCGGCACTCAGATCTGTTTGTCTCGTGGTGATGAGGCGAGCTGACAGAGCTGACATTAAATTAACTGGAGCTGTCAACAAGAGAAGGGAGGCTGGCCAGGAGAGGAGAAAAAAAAAATAAGAGCAGGAGGTATAAAAGGAGTAAAGTAAAGAGGCGATGAACAAAGAGGAGAGCCGATAGAAACGCCACAGAAAGGAAAAACTCTATGACATGAAAAATGTGATGAAAACATCTTGAGGGCATTTTGGAGGCTGTGTTTATTTTTCGCTTTTGTTCATTTTCTTATCTCCAACTCTTCTTCTCACTGCAAGGCCACCACGTGAAAGACTCCTCAGTGCTGTTTGTACGATTGTTGTCTTGCATTGTGTTGGAGTGACTGCCTGCCTTGGAAAAAAACAACAACAAAAAAAACTGCTATCAAAAACCTTAATTGAAACTGAAATAATAATAAAATTCTACCAAAGGAGGCAGAAGGCAAAACATCCATGAAAGGGAAGCGTGTGTAATAATTTCGTTCTGAAATTAAGTAATTCCTAAGATGTCACTGCTCAACCCTTTCCCACACACACGCGCACTCACAATGGGAGGTGCCTATGTAATAACAACTTCCTCCTATCGAGGCTTAATAGTACTTTAGATATTCCATTTTGTGTGTGAACAATGGGCAGGTGTGGGCTCTTATTGGATCTCCACAGGGGAAAGTTGAGGCAGGTAAGCTCTGCCTTCCTGAGCAACACGGACAGACAAGACATGCAGGAAAATAATGAGTCAAGCATGAGACGAGCAGCGCAGATCAGAACGTTACACACAGAACCATAACCAGAAATCCCTAATTCAGTAATTACCTATATGGATGGACTGAAAAGTAAGTTTCTTGGATGCGTTACTTGTTTGTGAAGACTGAGGAAAAACAAAACTCTGAGATGTCCCAAAATCAGTTTTTGTCATCAATTTGTGGATGGATGGATGGATGGATGGATGGATGTAGAAATATAGATTTTTTTTAAATCACAAAATAAACAATAATTGTAGCCGATATAAGAAAAGCATAAAACTGCACTGCCCTCCAACCTAATCCAAGTAACACATCCACATAGCACAAACTAACTGAAATTTTAACTATTAAAATTTATGACAAACTGGGGATGGCTTGTGTTATTGCATTTTTCTCCACTGACTGAAAAGTTTCTGGATCAATCCAAATCAGAGTTGGAAAAGTACTTTCACATTGGCAGAGGTTTTGTTCATTAGCTGTTCAAAATGTTCAAGAGTGCCAGCAGGAAGGTCTCAACCAGCTCCGTGCTGATTAGTCGAGCACATGCTAAACCTGGAAGCTCTAATTTGATTCAGTGAGACAATCACATGCAAAGGTCTTCAAGTGCAGACCTTTCCTTCAGTGAATAGCTGGTGCTTTAAAGCTACTTGTGACTATCAAGTAAATATAACAAGATAACCAGATACGTACGAAGTAAAGTCTGAGATGTGATCCAAGCTATAAAAACTTGAAATTGTGTTTGGTAAAAAAATTTGGTTTTCTCATTTTAAAACAAAAATCAGCAAAGCAGCAAATGATATGCTACTTTGGTTTTTAATAACACCCTTGCAATCAGAAATTTACAACCCACATTAGGCCATTTGTCAATTTGCAAAGTACTGAATTTTATCCTTTTCTGCTACTTGCCCTTCTGATCATTTTATAGAACAAAACAGATTTTATTTGAAGTAGGGAACAGTGTTGAACCAAACCTTCCTTCTTTGCACTTGACTGGGTGATATAAAAGTTATAGATATGGTAAAAAATCTTGACGGCAGCAGTTTTAAATAACCTCAGTTCTAAAAGTTTTTCAGCGTTAGTCAAATAATAATCAAAAAACAGAAATAATCTGCAAAGGTTGCAATAAAACAGTAATATTGTTTCTTTCACAAATGTAAAGGTTTTTTCATTAAACATCACCTATGTTTTTAGGTATATGTTCATTGCTTTGTCTATTGACAATGCACAGGGGCAGTTTGCCATGGCAACCAACCTGCTATTAAGAGCTCTACAGCGTGTCTGCAAACTTCCCTTATGTTGGTAGAAGGACATGGCAACTTAAAAAGTAACTTTATACAAATAGCATACATATTTCTATCCATCGGAAACATTAATGAAATCTTTTTTGTAGTGGAAATATTATAGAAAATAAAAATAGCATGACTGCAACATATAAGCATCATCACTGCATTGCAGCTGGAAAAAGAATAGTTTTACAACCTCAGTGTTAAGTCAAGTGATTGTTTGTGACCTTGTAGGCATCATTTAAGCAGCTACATATTAGTGTAAGTGTGTCTGGTAGTTTTCAGGTTTTGTGTTCGCTGAGGACGGTTGCTTTAACGTCAGTGATTTTCACTGTTTTAAAACTTCCTGCAGCAATGAGTCACATGCTGGCAGTGCGCACATGAATGATGTCAAGGCGGTGAAAAACTAAATCACCATCAAACTTGATGTTTATTCATTTAAAGATGTTCTAAAAAAAAAAAATAAAAAAAAAAACTCCTGCTGCGTAGCTAAATTATTTACATTTGACGTCTGTCCCACTGGTATTACAAATAACCCTAATCATTCAAAGTCAAAGATGTATGTAAGTCCATCAAGCACAAAACAACAAGCACACACTGATGCACAAAGACAAACTAGAGCTGGCAAGTCACCAAGACTCTCAGCAGAGCCAATCTCCTCCTCACATTGCAGGCTGCGAATTCCCAGTTTGCTTTGCAGTGACAATAGGGTGTGTGTGTGTAGATAAAAAATAACACAGCAATCACTGAATGCAGGCACAAGGGCCACCAAACTAACTGCTTGGCCAAGCTGGCATTAAGACTTGTGTACGCATACATAAAGACAGACACACACATACACACACTTATATATGATTAGGATTGGATGTGCTTGCCAAGACAGTTTCCCCTCAGTACCAGAAAGCACTGAGGTGCAGAGCACCCAGCCAACAGAACTCAGCCTATGTAATGAAAAGGCAGTGTGCGACAGAGAGAGAGGGGAGGTGGGAGGTACAAAGACACAAAGCAATAAAGCATGCCGGTCACCAAAATTGCAGAAATTAATTGGTCACACCAACGTGGATTTGCATTTGCATCCAGCATGTGCACTTGGGTCTATGAGCAAGAAATTGGACGGCAGCAGTATTCCTAAAAAGGGACATAAGAACTATTTCTGAGCCTTACTACAGTCGAGTGAAAATGTGCCTTTTTTCGTTAGGTTATTGGAAAAATTCTTAGCAGCACATATTGACAAGCAAGTAAAATCTTTTTATCGAGTTTTAAATAGAACCAAGGGAAAGTTTCCTCTCACAAAAGTCCTGTTTGAAAAATAAATCTTTTTCCTAGTAATTCAACTCTAAAGTGAAACTTGTGTAGACTCACCACACGGCCTTCATTTCCATCATCTTTGATGATTTGAACCAGCTTTTGTTTTTTTGCAGTGTGGGCAGGTGGGAAGTCTTGATGTAAAAATAAATCTGCATTACAACAGAGTTTGTCAGCAGAGGGAAATGTCCTGCATTGAATCTGAACTTGATCACATGGAGTGAACCAAATCATAAGAGGTATAAAATTTCATTTCATCTATTGCTGGACGTCAACGTCAAGAGTAATAATCTGTTAACGGAAAGAGATGAACTATCAGACTTACGTCCTTGTTTTTCTCCTTAGCCGAATAGTCGCAATGGAAGCTGCAAATTAGGGCAAACTTGCTGAAAATGTCCACAGACACTCACACATTATTAACAGACATAGTCTCAAACAGGCCCCAGTTGTAAGGTACTGCCAGTCCACTGCGCTGTGTGTGTCTGCCCTGAAGCAAAGCAGGCCTCCTCCCTTACACACACACTCACACCCCATACTAAATTTTCAGATTTAGCCCAGGGCTGTCACTGACTACATCTTGGGTCAATTAATGAAATACATGCGATGAACATAAAAAAAAAAAAAAAAGTAGATTTAATTGCACTTCCAGCACAACGCTTTAATTCTTTTGCAGCTTTGAGTGGCTTATAAATACTGTAAATGCTGGTGACACCTCTGGTAAAAGAGAAAGAGAAAAAAAAAACAACTATAATTTTAATAAAACCATTTAGAGGCATGCTAAATGTCAGAAGGGGAAACTGACTGAGATAAATTGGAGCTAGCTTGACAAACGACAGTAATTGTGTCAGTTGTTTCCAGCGAACCTTCAATACATTCGTAAAGGAACAAACTGTGTGCACTTTTTTTCCCCCTCGTTTCCACATAAGACAGGCCAGCAGCGTCTTCTATTCTGATGTTCAGATTTCTATTAGTCAAATGAATAATTCATATTTAGGTAAACACACAAGGAGCAGAAACAGTGACAGATGCTGCAGATTGGGAGGAATTTACTTTGTAAAGGCAAAGACGAAAAGGTCACAGCTTTAGACGGCAGCTAATGAGAATCTCCGTGAGCATATAGTTAGTGTCAAGATGCGCCAGATTTTCTCAAACTTCGGTCCTGTTGTAGGCATCAATTTGTATTTATGAATATGTGAACGCACATTCGTGTGACGCCAAGTCATCATCTGTGAAATTGAGGTTTAATCTAAAATTAATTGTGCTGACCTGAACTTTGGATCGGCTCAGTATAAAGGGTAACAAGAAGCTGAAAGAGAAGATCGGCTCGAAAGAAACTCCTTCAGATTTCAATGAAAACGCTAGAGGAATAAAATGATGTCACCTCTGAACATAAAACTGTGCGATTGTGGGGAATTAAAACTGTTTATAAAATGACCTGAGTCATTATTTTTTTCAGTTTATGTAAAGTTTCACATTATGTATGCATGATAAATAATAGCCATAACTGTTTACTTTGTATACGTAGTGGACACAGTGTGCACAATGGTTCATGTTGTAAATCTATCAGGCATCAATTTTGTGGAGTCTATTAATGTATACCACTCTGTAAATAAAATCTCTGTAGAAAAAGTATTGTAGAGTGAGCTGACACTTACACACGCCATATCAAAGTTATACGACAGTGATCAGAAGTTTTAAAAGACATAAAAAGTTGAACAATCCTTCAGATCTTTGCACATTCTGAATGATAATCTGGAATATTACATGGATGAATAATCATGTTTTATATAGGCCTACAGTAAAATGAAAATAAAAAATAGATTAATCTTAGCATCTCTAGAGTGTCGCGATACGCTAGTCTCGACTGTCTGTCTGGTTTAGTAAAAATGAGTCAGCTCTTCTGCAAAGTAAGCATACTAATTGCCATCATGGTAGATTGTTTAGGGACTTTAGACAAAGTATTTTATTTTATTTTTGTTGTGTGGTGAAAGTTTCACATTACTGTAACTGTATTGTAGGATGACTCAGATCACTCAATTTCCAATTGTGGCATCTTTTTAATTAAAGTGTGTTAAATGGAAATTATATTGTGATGATAAAAAAAATACTTGACAAAGCAAACACTGACATGCTTGACGGATGTAAGCAAACAGGCATGTGTCTTTCTATTGACCATGTAACTATGATTTTAATCTTTCAATAGCTATGATGGTCTAAAATATTTCAGTTTTTTTTAAAAACTAAATAACCATTTCCAATTTTAAAATCGGCTGAGATATTTGTAGCTCTTCTAGCTTGAGTTATGCATCGCGTCTTAGCTCCTGAAAAAACACAAACAAACCTAAAATGTAACCTCTGTTTTCCTATCAGTGTAATTATCTATTCTTACCAATCTAACTTTAACACACTTTTAAAATTTGAATTAATTTCAATTAAAGGGCAAAAAACGATAAACAACGTAGGAAACCCACTTAATGATCTACCCACTTTTAATTTTTCCCCACGTCTAAAGTTTCACACCACTTCACAGGTGACAAATTGACAACAGCTGCCAACAAGACGAGAATCCACAACTCCTGCTTTTATTAGCAGCAACTCAAGTGGATGATACAAATTGAGTAATGATCTCCTCTCGACGGCTCCTGCCTCAATATTTCAAATATAAGGGGGTGCCGTTGCATCCATATTTCACTAGAGAACAATGCAGTATAACTGACACACAGAGAGGCAGAAAAATGTGCTCACAAAGCATCAAAAGAGCTGTATGGAGAGCTGTGGAATAATGTAAGGCGCTGCTGGATGGATGTAACGAGCTTCACAGCTACACAAATCATTTGCTCAAACAAAACAAGAACCGCGTGTCTGCCTGCGCAACACGCAACGTTTGATTGGGCGCCCGTGTTAGTGTGAAACTTTGTGCATCATTTGCCCATATAACCCAGAGCTTCACTGTGATGTGAGTAAATGTGTTTGTGTAAGAGAGAAAAACATGCAACAGACGGGGGGAAAAAAAGCTTGAAAACATGCATAGATCTGTTTACTGAATGCATGGCAAGCCGGATTTACTAACTTGAGAGAAACAAAGTGTGCATAAAATCGACAAACACAAAGAGGGGACTCTCTGTGACTGATGTGTCACGTCTACATTCGCTCATATTTTTGACTAAATTAATCATCAGACGAACTTAAACACAACACCAGATCACACTGTGCAGGAACGTGCAGCCAGACCCGCTCGCAGATAGACAAGATCAACGTCTCACCTGCTTGGATATAAGAAGAGGACAGAAGTTTGTGCGCGCACACAAACAACAGCACAAAGAGTAGACGCTGTGTAGTACAACCGAAATTGGGGCATGCATTATTAACTGATGGGATTCCACAGCTTGTGTTGGGATATTTGTATCTCAGAAGAGACAGCAGGCAGGCAGCACCACAAGCAGACTTGATCTATGACAGCAACTAGATAATCAATAATTCAGTGAGTCAGTAAATCAGTCAATGCTTTGGCAGTTCTACTTGGAATAAACTGATTTTGACCTTTATTAGAGGATTTTGGATGTTACAGTTGTGGGGGGGAAAAAAGGTTTTCACCTGCTTCAATGGGTGTTTACTAAATTGTCAAGAAAATCCGAGGTCATCCCATTTCCCCATGCTGGAGATTTTAGTTTTATAGTAACAATAAATAAAGTTACC